>KZ112689.1:0-49169 GCA_002120305.1 Hypoxylon sp. CO27-5 | reverse complement strand
ATAAAGTTAATTATTTTTTATATTAAAGTTAAACTTTAATAAATATTATTATTTATATTTAAATAGTTTTAATAATATTTATTTTTAAACTTTAAATATTTATAAAAATTTAAATATATTATATAATATATTAAGGATAAATAGTATTAAAATTTTTTAAGTAATAAATTAATTAAAATAATTAAAGGTTTAATTAGTTATTTCTTTTTTAATAATTTAATTATTTAACAATAATTAAATAAAAAGTATTATAATTAAAATATAAACTTTATAAAAATAATTTTAAAAGAGGTAAAATTATATTATATATATATATATATTTTTAAGAAGGAATAATAAGTTATTAAAAATAAAATTAATTAATTTAGATTTTTTAATTTGTTTTATTTTTATCATATTTTATTTTTCCTTTTTTATTATTATTCTTTTATTTTATATATAATTTTATAATATATAATATTTAAACTTTATTATTATAATATAAATTAAAAAGGTATATAATTTTTAATATTATATATAAATATTTATAGTTAAAAATTAATAATTATTATTTATTATTAATAAATTAATTTTTATAATATTACTTTACTTATTTATATATATTTAATAAATTTCTTTATATATAAATCTTAAAGAATTAATCTTTAATTATTATCATTTATTTTTAAAAAGCTTTTTTAATAAGGTTTAAAAGGGTTTTTAAATTTATTTTATTTTGCTTTATATAAAGCTATAAAGATTATATTATTAATTCCTTATATAAGATTTATATTTAAATAATAATATATTTTTAATTAAAAAGTTAATATATTTATATCCTTAATAAGTATAATAAATATTATATTTAATATTTAAAAAAATTAAAAATTAAATATAAAATAAATATTTTTAAAATTTAATTTTTAAATGATAATATTTTGTAAAAGAATTTAATATAAGTATATATATATAATTAAAATTAAAAGTTTATTAATATTAATAAATATAAAAGTTTTTAAAAATTAAAAATATTAAAAAATTTATAAAATTTAAAGTTATTATAGCTTAATAATTTATAATACTTATAATAATATAAAACTAATAATAGTTTATTTATAAGATATATTTTTGAAAATTTAAATTTATATATTTATATAATTTTTATTTATTAAATTATTAATTATTTAATTATTTAATGTTTTTTTAAAAAAATTTCTTCTTAAATAGCTTTACTAAAATATTATAAAACTTTAGCTTTTATATTATTAAAGATAACTTTTTATTTTATATAAAATTATAATAAGATATTTATAAAAAATAAGTTAAAAATATATATATATTTTTAAAAGAATAATTTTCTTAAAAAAATAAAAATATTATATTTAAAAATAGATTAAAATTTTATTAACAAAATTATTTATTATTTATTATATTAATTAATAATAAAAATAAAAATTAAAATTTAATTTAATTTATATTACTTATATTAAATTTATTAAAAAATAAAATTAAA
Source organism: Hypoxylon sp. CO27-5 (assembly GCA_002120305.1). Taxonomy (NCBI): domain Eukaryota; kingdom Fungi; phylum Ascomycota; class Sordariomycetes; order Xylariales; family Hypoxylaceae; genus Hypoxylon; species Hypoxylon sp. CO27-5. The sequence goes on along the minus strand of KZ112689.1, from coordinate 47,677 downwards.
AATTATTAATATTAAAAATATTATATAAAACTTTATTTAAAATATATTAAATTCTTAATAATTAAATAATCTTTAAATTTATTTTCATAAAAATATTAAATATTTAAAAGTTTTTTATAATAAATAACTTTATATTTTAAAATAATTACTTAACTTTTATAAAATAAAAATAAAATTAAGAAAAAATAAAAAATTTTTAAAATAATTTTAAATAAATTAATAAATAATTATTTTTATTTTAAAAATATTATATTATTTTAATAAATCATTATTCCTAATTTTAATAATTTATATATATAAAATAATTTTACCTTTTTTAAAATAATTCTTTTATAGGATTATTTAGAAAGAATTAAGGATAATATTAACAATAATAAAACCTTATTAAAGGTTAAAAATTAATATAAATTTATTAATTATTTAAATAAATAAAGATATTTTAATTATAATATAAGATAGAAGGATAATAAAAAGTATAAAGGAGAAAATAGGATACTTTATAAAAATAATTTTATTTTAATTTAATCTTAAAGATAATTTATAATAAAAAGAATTGGATAGATAAGTAAAATATTTATTTTAAGATATTATAATTATTAAAAAAGAAGTTAATAAATATATTATAAAAATTTTATTAATTTTCTTAGGTATAAATATAGTAATAATTAAATATTTAAAGGTAATTTAATTAACCTTTATAAGATATTATATTATATTATTATTAAAAAATATATAAAGATAAGGATTTTTTTAAATATTTAAAAAAAAGTAAATATAATAATAATATTAAAAATTAGGAAAATAGATTTTTTAATTTATAGGGTATAAAGATTTATAATATTACTATTATATTTAAAAAAAAGGTTAAAAAAAATAATAATAAAAAAGATAATATAAATAATATTTTAATATGGTTTAATTAACCTTTAATATATAAGAATAATCCTTAAAAGATTTATTATAAATTTAATAATTAATTTAATATATAATATAAAACTTATATTAACAAATAAAAAGAAAACTATATTAATTATTTTAAATATATAAAGAGTATTAATAAAGTTTTTAAAAATAAATTATTTAATTATATAATATAATAAGGATAATTAAAATAAATATTATAATTTATAGAAAACTTTTTTATAAATAAATAAGTTATTATTTATTTAAAAAAAATTATTATATAATTTAAGGAGGTGATATAATATCTTATAAAGATTATTATTATTATCTAATTTATATATATTATATCTTAATAAATTAATAGATATTAATACCTATAAATAAGGATATATAAATAATATAATAATATTAATTTTTAGAGAAATATTAAAGAAAAATATTAAAGTTGTTAAAAAGGTAATATATAGAATATTATAATATAGGGAAGAAAATAAGATAGTTTTTACTTTATAAAAGATAGAGGTAATATATTTATTAAAAAAACCTTTTAATATATATTATATATAAAATAAATATATAAAAAATATAATAAAACTATTTTAAATTAAATAAGATATAATAATAATTTATTAATGTTTATCCTTTTACCTTATATTAAGGGAGCTTTTTACTCCTTATATATATTTATATTAAGTAAACTTTTAATGATATTACATCTATTTAATATTAATTTTTATTATTTTCTAATAATATTTTATTAAATAAATAAAAGAGAAATAAAAATCTTAAAATAAAATTTAAAGAGATATAAAGTTAAAGCTAATATTATCACTAATATCCAAAGCTATTAAAACATTTTTAATATTATATTAGCTAAAAATTTATTTAAATAAGAAGTTAAAATTAAGAAGATATATAGAGGTGAGAATTATTAAAGTTATAAAAATAACTAATTATATTAAAGACCTTATAATAATTATAAATAATTTATAAATAAAGTAAATAAATTATATAAAATAATGTATATAATATTATTACCTATATTATTATATAAATATAAGATAAGGTATAAAAATTAAAAGATATTATTAAAGAAAATGGTTAACATTTATATAATATTAATAGATATATAATTAAGGGGATATATAGTTTTAATATAAAAGGTAATTTTTAAAGTTATAAAAGGATTTTATTTATGTAGAAAGCTTTTTTAAAAGATATATTATTTGTGGTTATAAATATTTTTATAGTAGAAATAATATTAAAGATAGTTAGGTATTATTATACTTATATATTATAAATAATATATAAGGGAAATTTATTAATAGTTTAAATAATACCTAAAAAGTAAGGTTATTATTATTAATTTAAAGGTAAATATTATATATCCTTTATTTTAGGATAGGTTTAAAAAAAAATTATATAGGAAGGAATAATAAAGATATAATAGTAAAGGATTTTTATTATTAATTTAGTAAAAAATCCCTTTAAGAAATTATAATATTCTTAGATAATTCTTAAGGTATAAAAGGTTTAGGATATGAATATATAATTTTTAAGGGATAGGATAAAGTTATAAAAAAGAAAGGGGATATAAATTTATATAAAGTAATAATTAATGTTAAAGCTTTAAAAGTCTTTAAGGGATTAAAATAGGTGATAATATGATTTTTAATATTTAAAATAATCCTTTTATGGATAATATAATAATATTAAAAATATTTTAAAAGGTATTTATAATAATATATAAGCTAATAAATTTATTAAATATAAAGCTAAAATGTTTAAATTATTATAAAATAGATAGAAATAAATGGATAAATATTTTAATAAAAGAAAAGATTAAAAAGGCCTTTTAAATTTAAAATTAGGCTTTATAGTAGTAAAGGTTAAAGAATTTATAAGGTTTATAAATTAATAGTTAATTATGAAATAGTAGAAAAAGGTTGGGATATTAAATGATTTTTTAATAGTAAAGATTAATTATAAATATAAAAAGAAAATATAAATATTAAAATTATTAAGGAAAATATTTATTAAGGTAATATTTAAATATTATATTAGCTTATAAGGATTATAGGTAAGGTTGAAGGTATATTATGTTTATTTCTTTTATATAGAAAAAGGGGAATGGTGTTATTTATAAAAGGATATAAAGTAAATAAAAATCTTAATAATAAAAAGAAAGGGAAGATAATAAAGAAGAAGGATTTTTTTTATATAAATATTTAAAAGATTTATTATTTAAAATTATTAATATAATTTTCATTATATTAATAACTTTAATAAAAATTATAGTTTTATAAAGGGATAAAGAAATTTAATTTTTAGGTTAAAAATTAAAATAAGGGAATTATATAATATAATATTTAATAATTAATTATTAAATTAATTATTTAATTTAAATTTATAAAGCTTTTAAGCTTAAGATTAAATTAATTAAATAAGTAATAATTGTTAATTAAGGAATATTAAGCCTTAAAAAATAAGAAATAATATTATAATATAAATAATCTATTAAAGATTATATATATTAAAATTTATTATATCTTATAAATTATATAAAAAAGCTTATACTTATATATTTAAATATTAAATAATATAATAATAATCCCTATAAATAAATAAGGGATAATATAACATTTATAATATATATATTTAAGATATAAATATATATAAATTTATAATATAAAAATATCTAATATAATAATTATAAGTATTTTATTATAATTTTATTATTATAATAACTTAATATTATTATTATTAATTTTTATATATTATTTATTTATAAGGAGTTTAATAAAATACTCATTTAAAAGAAGTTTATAATAATATAATAAGATAATATAATCTTATTAAACCTATTAGGATGTATATATGTATACTTATATTTTTAATAATAATTACTTAGATTAAATAAAATATTTATATATGGTTATATGGTTGAAATATATATTAATTAGTTAGGAGTTTTAAAGTAATTTTATAAATTTTAATTTTATAAGATTTATTATTATATTATAATATTTATTATATATTTTTTAATTAAGTTTAAAATTTTCTTTAATTTATATTAAATAATATTATAAATATTTAATTTAATTATTAATATTGTTATATAAATAACTTTATATTTAATATATTTTATCTTTTTATTTATATAATTTATAATATTATAATTAATTTAATAACTTTATTTATAATACCTTCCTTTTTTTTTATATTAAGGAATATTATTTTATTATAATAAGTTATTTATATTTTACTTTATCTTTTTTTAATAAAAATATTATATAAATTATTAACTATTACTTATTTTTTAAAATATTTTTTATATTTATATAATATAAAAGTTACCCTATTTACCTATAGATTTATTAATTATATTTTATAACCTTTATACCTTTTAAAATTTATATATTAATTTAAACATTATAATTAAACTAATATAAATGTAAATTTATAATAATAAATTTAATTTTAATTTTAATATTTAATTTCTTTTTATATCTAATATTTTAATATATTCCTTACTTAATCTTTAACTATAATAAAAGCTTTATTATCTATTTTTTTATATCTTCTATTCTTTATCTTTTATTTAAATATAAATAATTTAATAAATCTTTCCTTATATAATATATTTATATAAGATATATTTTATTTTTTTAGCTATAATTATTATAATTATTTAAATATAAAAATAACATTAATTATTTTTTTTTAAAGAAATTATTTACTTTATTATTACTTATAATTATTTATTTCTAAATCTCATTATTACTACCTATTATAATTATTATTATTATATCTATTTTTACCACTTTAATATTTAAAGATATTTATTAATAGTAAAAATATCCTTATAATATTCCCTATATGGCTTATATAAATTATATATATAAAGTTAGGTTTAATTTAAATATTAATCGTATATAAATTAATAAAATCTATATAATTATATATAGGTATATATATTATAAGTTTTTTTCCTATATTTTAATTAATTAATATTAATAATTTTTAATTTTATAATATTATTATAAAATTATATTATAATATAATAATTAATTAATATATATTATTATAACTTTTATCAATTTTATTATATATAAGAATTATTAAAATTATAATTTTTAATATTATCATATATATTATATTTTATTTTTATATTTTTTTTAATATATATTATCTAATTATTACCATATAAATTAATAACCATTATTAAATCTTTATCACCTTTCTCTTTTATTTTTAATATAAAACCTTCATTTATATTATTTAAAAGGATAATTATAATATTCCCCAATTATAATCCAATTATTATTATATTATTTAAAAATAATAATATACCAAATTATATCACCTATTATAACACTTAGCCTTAAATCAAATTAAATTTATTAAAAAAGATAATATTAAAAATATTATAATCTATTCTTAATTAAAAATAAATAATTCTTATAAAGATATAATTATAAAAGATATAAATATTATTATTATTAATACTTTAAAAAATATTAATAAAGATATTATTATATAAAATATTATATTAAACCCTTTCTTATATAATATAAGTTAATAACATTTTATAAATTATAGCATTATTTAAAAGGTAAATTTTTATAAAATAATAATTAATCTTATATATATAATAGCTAATTTAATATATATTATTAAATATAAAAACTTAATAATAAATCTTTATAATTTATTAAACCTATAGTAATTATAATTAATCTTATTAATAAATATCTTATAAAATTTTTTATAAACTTATAAAATATATATATATATATATATAAATAAATATATATTAACATTATTTTTATTAGTTTATTAAATAATTTATATTTATTAATAAGGATAAATAAAATCCTTTTAACATAGCTTTTATATAAATAATATCTTTTTTTTATATCCTTTTTATTAAATATATTTTATCATATTTTAATATGATTTTTAATACTTTATATATAATAAAAACATTATTAAATACCCTATTATAGCCATTTTATAATAATATAAAAAATAAGAAGATTTTTAACATTATTTTATTTATAAAAATAACCCTAATAATTAAAAAAAAACCTATAATAATAAATATTAAATCTTTATTATAAAATTAAATTAATAAATAATACATTAAAATAAGGTAAAATATTAAAATATAAAAGGGAATAATTACTAAATTAATAACTATTTTAAACAATTTTATTAAATTTTTTAAAAGAAATAGCTAATTTAGCTATTAAAAAATAATTAAAAACTATATTAAAATCCTTAAATAACATCTTAATACCTTAAAATATACCTAATTTAAGGGGAGCTTTAAACCAACTAACACCTAAGCTAAAATTAAAATCATAAAACTAAAACTACCCTTATTAAACTTAACATTATATATTAAAGTTATTAAAAGAAATATTAAAATTATACCTAAACTTATAATAAAGATATTTATAACACCTTTATTAATAATACCTAATAAAACACCATTAAAACTTAAAAACAATCACTTAACTATAACATAAAAACTAAATTTTCACATTTTAATACACTTATTACCAAAATAATTAATAAACTAATAACCTTTATACATTATAAAAATAACCCTAATGAAATCCTTTAAACTTTTAAAAAAAACCATTTAAGATATATAACTTATTAATATAAAATAAACGATTAAAATAATAAACCTAAATATTAAAAACTAATTACTAAAAAAGGAAAAAAAACTATTATAAAAAATACCCTATACGCCATTGTAATAAAAATATTAAAAAAATAATTAATATATATAATACCTAAAATACCTATTAACATTATTAACCTTATTATAAAACAACTAATAAATATAAATAAAAATATAATAATAAAAGAAATAAAGTTATAAGTTAAAAAAACCCTAATAAACATATAAATCTTATAAAGTAATATAAACCTTATAACTAATAAAGCCACTTAAGTAATATCCTTTAAGGAAAATGTTAAAAGATTTAAACTATTCTTAACTAATAACCTTGTTAAAAAAGTAAAAAAGTAACCCTATATTACCTATTATAGCCTTAAATATTAAGGATATTATATATTAAAATATTATAATAAAAAATCACTTTATAAAAACTATAATAATTAAATAAATACCTATGAATTATTAAAAAATAACATATATTAAAGATCTACTAAATACATAAACTATTATAACCCCTATCTAATAAATTATAAAGATTACTTAAATAAATTTAAAAGGGTTAACAAGATAATAATCCCACTAAACAAAGCCAAACTTAAAGCCATTAAAAGAGCTAATAATTAAAAATACATGGTAAAGAATTTCCTTATAAAAGCTATAACCCTAATTTCCTTATTAAATAAAAACCTTTTAACTTAAATCTAATAATAAAACACCACTAGTAAAAAATAAACATTTTTCAAACCTGTTAATTAAGCCTAAAATAAGTTAATAACATCCACTTTTAATAAAAATATGATAATTTTTAAAAATGAACAAATAAAAAAAATAAAAAAAGTAAAAATAAATTAAAATATAATAATTATAACCTTAGCAATAATATTAATACCAAATCTAAATACTTTTATAAAAACAACCTATTTAAAAAATAATGTTACCTATACTTTTAAAATAATAAAAAAAACCAGGAATATTAAAAAAATTAAATAAAAAAGGATATAACCCCTAAAAGCAAATAATACCAAAATATAAACATAATATATTAAAATAAACATAAATTATAAATATTATATTAATTATATTAAAGATTAAGTTTATTAAAAGTATATATAAGTTATAATTTATACTTATATAAGCTATAAATATAAAACATATTTCCAATCATTAAATTATTAACCACCTATATTTTAACATAATATAAGTAATAATAAATAAAAAATATAACCCTTATAATCCCCTAAAATTAAAAGCTATTAATATAACTATTTATAACATAAATAAAAACAAAAATATTTACAACTCCTTCTTATAAAAATACTAACACAAAAACATAAATATAATTATAATTATAAAACTATAAATATTTAAAATATTAAATAATATATTTTAAAGTTATTAAAAATACAAACAATACCTACTTATAAATACCTAAGATATAAAGGAAAAGAACCACCCTAAGGTTATAATATAGGTTAAAATAAATGTTAATTTATAAATAAAACACTATTAAAAAATATACCACAAAGATTTAATATAGCTAAATATTAACAAATACTTACTATTAAATTATTAAATAACCTTAAAACCCATTAATAATAAAATATTTTATAGCCTAAAAAATTACTTAATAATAAGTAATATTAACGCTTATTATATAAATTAAAAACCTAAAATAAATACCAACAATAATAGCCACAAAATAGCAAAATAATTAGCTAAATTAAAAATAGGTTTTATAAAGGATTTAAAAAAAGCTACCCACAAGGATAAATATATACTAAACCTACCCTTTTTTAACATACCCTTTATAAAGAATTATATAGCAAAGGAATTAATTATAAGATTAAATTACTTACCATTAAAAATTACTTTTTAGGATAAAAAGAACAAACCTTCCCTCCAAAACAAATAAAGATTTAAAAAATTTTAAAAGATAAACTAAACCAATTAAAAAACCTAATAAAAGCTAAAATATATAAATTACCTAATATAAAAACAATAAATAATATTAAAGAGATTAATTAAATAGTTAAAGCCTTAGCCAAACTAATTAGCAATTATATTAAAATAATAAATAAAGCACACTTTAAAAGAAAAAATTAAAAAAATTAAAAGAACACTTACCTAAAACATTACAATTATTAAAGAAAAAGCAAAAAAATATACTATAAGGATTTTATTAACCTCCTAAGGTCCTTAGGCATAAACATAATAATAATTAAATACTTATTTAAAAACAACATAGCTAACATTTACAAAATATTATATCACACTATTTACTAAAAAATACTTAAAAATAAAGATATTTTCAAATATATAAAAAAAAGCGAAGATGATAATAATACTAAAGATTGGAAAAATAAACTTTTTAATTTATAAGGTATAAAAACCTATAACATTATTATAATGTTTAAAAAAAAGGTTAAAAAAAATAATAACGAAAAGGATAATATAAATAATATTTTAATATAGTTTAATTAATTTTTAATATATAAGAATAATCCTTAAAAAATCTGTTATAAACTTAATAATTAACCTAATATATAACATAAAGCTTATACTAATAAATAAAAATAAAGCCATATTAATAACCTTAAACATATAAGGTATATTTAATACAATTTTTAAAAATAAGCTATTTAATTATATAATATAATAAAAATAGCTAAAAGAAATATTATAATTTATAGAAGACTTTTTTATAAATAAATAGGTTATTACTTACCTAAAAAATATTATTACAAATTTAAAAAGGTAAAATATAATATATTATAAGGATTACCACTATTACCTATATTATATATACTATACTTTAACAAATTAATAAGGACAAATAGTTTTAAATAAAAATATATAAACGCTATAATAACATTAACCTTTAAAAAAACGCTAAAAAACAATATTAAAGCCACCTAAGAAAAAATAAATAAAATATTATAATATAAGGAAAAAAACAAAATAGCTTTTACTTTTAAAAAAATAAAAGCCATATATTTTATTAAAGAAAGGGATAATAAAAATCCTAAAATAAAGCTAAAGGAAATTATAAGGATAAAGCTAATACTACCATTAATATCTAAAGCCATAAAAACACCTTTAATATTATAATAGTTAAAAGCCCTTTTAAATAAAAAGCTAAAATTTAAAAGACATATAAAGGTAAAAGTTATTAAAGCCATAAAAATAGCTAACCATATAAAAGGCTAAGTAATAGTTATAAAAGGCCCACTAGTAAATAGGTTATATAAGATAATATATATAATATTATAACCCATATTATTATATAAACATAAGATATAATACAAAGATTAAAAGGGATTATTAAAGAAAATAGCTAACACTTATATAACATTAATAAATATATAATTAAAAGAATATATAGCCCTAATATAAAAGGTATTTAAAATTATAAGGGAGGTATTACCCATTTAAAAAACCTTTTTAAAGGATACATTATTTATGGTAATAAGTATTTTTATAATAAAGATATTATTAAAAATAGTAAAATATTACTACGCTTATAAATTATAAATAATATATAAGGATTACTTACTAATAATTTAAATAATATTTAAGAAAATATTTAAAAAGAAAAGAATAGGATAAATATAAGTAATATATATTAATTTTTAATTAATAATAAAGCTACTATTAATAATTTAAAAATAAATGTTATATGTCCTTCGCTTTAGGGTAAGATTTAAAAGGAACCTTACGAAAGGAAAGGATAAAAATATAATAGTAAAGGAGTTCCAACGTTGGCTTAATAAGAAATCTCCCTAAAATATTATAATATTCTTAAATAGCTTCTAAAAGATATAAGGTTTAAAGTATAAATATATAATTTATAAAGGGTAAAACAAAGTTATAAAAGGAAAAGGGGATATAAATTTATATGAAAAAGTATTTAATATTAAGGCTTTAAAAGCTTATAAGGATTTAAAATAGGCGGTAATACAATTCCTAATATTAAAGATAACCTTATATATAAAAAATATAACAGCCATTTAAAGTACTTAAAAAGACGTATTAAAAACTTCCTAATAAGTATTTATAGCAATATATAAGCTAATAAACTTACTAAATATAAAGCTAAAATAATATCTAAAATATTATAAAATAAAAAGAAATAAAAGGGTAGACGCCTTAGTAAATAAAGGGTTAAAAAAAGGCCTTTTAGATTAAAAATTAAAACTTATAATAGCAGGGATTAAAGTAATAATAAGATTTTTAAATTAATAATTAATTATGGAATGATAAAATAAAATTAAGATATTAAGTAACTTTTTAGCGATAAAAGTTAACTATAAATTTAGAAAGAAAATATAATTAATGAGATTATTAAAGAAAATATTAAAGTTATATTTAAATATTATATTAACTTATAGGAATTATAAGTAATATTATAATAGGTTTAATTATAATAAGGTAGAGGTATATTATAAAAAGATTAAAGCGTAATAAAAGGAATGGTTTAAATATTTTAAACTAAGTTTAAAATAGGATAAAATATAGTGGAGTGAGGAAAGCTAATTAATAAGGCTTTATAAACTAGACTTATGATGTTTTAATAATAGGTTGGGATATTAGAGATGGTTAATATAATATTTATTAAAGTTTAAAAAATTTTATAAAGCCATTAAATACTTAGATGAAATATGTTTTTCGTTTATAAAGAAAGGGAAATGGTATTATTTATAAAAGGATATAAAGAGGAGGAAAGCTTTAAAGACGGAATAAGAAGAAGACGAAAAGGAATTAAAGATAAGAAATTTGGAAAGGTATATTTAATAAAATTATTTATTAAAAGGAATTTCTTTTGTATAAATATTTAGGGGATTAATTAAAACTACTAACCTAATTTTTTAATATGATAATAATATTAATAGAGATTAAAAGTTTATTATGGAATGAAAAAAGCTAGCCTTTAAGTTAAAAATTAATAAAAAAAGATTATAAGGTATAGTATTTAAAAATTAATTATTAAACTAATTATTTAATTTAAACTTATAAAGTTATTAAGCTTAAGATTAGGTTAATTAGTAGGTAATAATTATTAATTAGGGAATATTAAGCCTTTAAAGGTAAAAAATAATATTATAATATAAATAATTTATTAGGATTATATATATTAAAGCTTATTATATCTTATAAGTTACATGGAAAAGTTTATATTCATATATTTAAATATTAAATTATATAATAATAATAACCTTTTCCTTAATATAAAACTTATAATATTTATATATTATAATTATTAATATATTTAATGTTAAAAAAATAATATATAAGGTATTAACTTTATTATATTAGCTTATATATTACTTATTAAATTAGTTAATATTTAAATTCTTTTTATAATAGTTATTATATTAAATTAAAAAGGCTTATTAAAAGTTTTCTATTATAAAAATTTTAAATATTTATTATTTTAATAATTTTAAGTTATAATAAGAGCTTTAATTAACTCTTAAGTTAAATACTTACATATTTAATTATAAGTAAAAGGAATAGGTTCCTTAAAATCCCTTAAAATAATCTTTAAAATAAATTTAGTATTAGAGATATGGAAAAGGTTATTTCGTATTTACTTATTTATATAGATAGTTATCTTAGCTATTTTTAGCTATAGTATTTAAACCTTTAATATATACGATTCCTTAAAATTTATTATTTAATAACTTAAAGTTATAATATATTTTTATATAAGATGTATATAACTATTAGCTTATAAACCATACCAAATAATTTATTTAATAAATTAATAATAATAAAGTATTTAGGAAATATTAGGTTTAAAATTATAAGTAATAATTGCTTTATCTTAATACTTTTATAGCAAATTAAAAGTAAGTTAAAAAGTTTTAAAGTTGGCTTTTTCTATTTATATATTTAATAAATGGCTAGCTAAAATTAAGCATTAAAATCTTAGGTTTATATGTATATTATACAAAGGTTAGTAATATTTAAAATATTATTATTAGTTATAAATAATATATTTATAGCTATATTATTATAAATATTATTTATAAACGGATCGGATAAATATTTAATAGCTAGCCATTTAACCTAAAACCGTTAACCATTAAAATGTGTATTATATAAATGCATAATGCGTATAGTAGGGCATATATAATATGGAAAATATTTTTTTTAAAAAAAATAAAAAAAAAGTTTTAAAGATTTAATATTAAAAAATTAATTATATAATTATAATTTTAATAATATAATATAATAAAAAAACTTTTTAAAAAATTAATTAAATAATAAATATATATTATTTTAATTATAAGTTTTTTATATTAAAATTTAATTTAAAAATTATTATAAAAATAATAAATAATTAATAAAAAAATTAATTATTAAAATATAATTATTAAAGTTTAACTTTAATTAATTAATAAAATAATAAAATAATAAAATTATTAAATAATTTTATATATTAATATAAAATAAATAAAGTTTATTACGTAAATAATAAAAGTTAAAATAAAAATATTATATAACTTATATAATTATACGTTTAAAAGTAAAGTTATTTTTAAATGTATTATTATTATATTTAAAATAATTTATATAAATAAAATGTGTATAATATAAAGCTATTAAATAACCTTATAATTTTGTTAATATATTAATTAATTAAAGTTAAACTTTATAAATAAATACATTTTAATAATTAATTTAATAATAATAATAATATATTTAAAAATAACTTTATTTTTAAACGTATAATTATATAAGTTATATATTATTTTAATTTTAATTTTTATTACTTATATAATAAACTTTATTTATTTTATATTAATAAAAAATTGATAAATAATTAATAAAAAATAAAAATATATTATTAAATAATATATTTAATTTTATATATTTTAATTTTAAATATATAATTATAACTTTTTTATAATTTAAAATAATTTTATTTAAAGTTATTAAATAAATAAAGTTTATTAATTATTTAATAAAAGTTAATATATTATATAATAATTAAATTAAATATAATAAAAAATTATATTTAAGTTAAAAAAATTTAATTAAAATAAAAATACTTTTAAATATTATATATATAAAGTATATAAAGTTTATATACGTTTAATTAATTAATTATATATTATAATATTAATATTAATAATAAAATTAATTTAAAAGTTTTAAATTATTAAAGCTTAAAAGCTTTTATATATATAATTTAATATTTTTATTAATTATAAATAAATAAATATAAAAAAAATATTAAAATAAAATAAAAATTTAAAAGTTATAAATTTAATTTTTAATTAAAATAATACTTTTTTTACTTTATTTTTAATTTAAAATTTAACTTAAAACTTTTAAAAATTAACTTTTTATAAAAATTTTTTTAAACTTTTTTTTATTTTTTTTAAAAATCTTTTAAACTTAAGCTTTATTAAAAAATAAAGCCGTAATTTTTTAAAAATAAAAATTAAACTTATAATTATTATATTTATTAATAATATAAATAAAATAATTTATTTAATTAAAAAAATTATTATTTAAATATAAATTTTATATAAATAATTAATAATATAACTTTTATAATTTTATTTAAATTAAAATAATATATATTTATTATTTAATATAAAATAAATAAGGTTTATTATATAAATAATAATAGTTAAAATAAAAATATTTTTAAATATATTATTATTATTTTTAAAATTAATATATAAATTAATATTATAAAATATAATAAAATAAAGAATATTTTATTCTTTTTAAAATAAATATTTGAAAAAGTATAAATCTTAATTTATTATATAAGGTAATTTTTAATATTTAATATTTTAAAACATATATATTATTATATTTATAAGAAATTATTTTAAATAATAATAATATTAATTTAAATATTTAATAATTTAATATTAAAAATATTTTTATAAATATTTTTAAATAGATAAGAAGCCAATTATTATATAATTTTTAAAGATTATAAAAATAAAAATAAAAAGTATATTAAGCTTTTAAAAATATTATATAAATTATATAACTCTTCCTTATTATAATATAAAGAAATAAAAATATTTTAAAACTTAAAAGGCTTATAATATTAATAAAAAAACCATACCTATTTTATATAATTAATAAAAAGGTATATATATTAATAATAAATATTTTTAACTATATAATTAAAACTTAAAAAATAATTAATTACTTAAAAAGCTTATATAAAATAAAGGATTAAGGATTAATTAATTAATATTTTAGAATTAAAATAATTAAAAATAGGAAATATTAAATTATTTCTTTACTTTATAATAATTATATTAACAAAATTATAACTAAGTTTTAATTAAATAATAATAATTAGGTCCTATTAATTTTCTTATTATTTAAGCTATTTTTTAAGTATAAGAAAAAAGTTATTAAAATAAAAATTAAGGCTTTTTAAAAATATAAAAAATTAATTTTATATCTTATAAAAATAATTCAATTTAATATTATATTTATAACTATATAGTTTTCCAATTATTTAATTAATTTAAAATTTAAATATTTAATAATAGTTAATTAAGTAATAAAGTATTTATATATAATATATATCTTATATATTAAATATAGGGATATAAATATTAAAGTATAAGCTTTGTTTATATTAAGTAATATATTGTTTATAAATAATATAAAAATAAATGATTATTTTATAAATAGATTATAAGTTTATAATAGTTTAATTATTTAAAAAGTTATTTATTTATTAATAATATTAACTTTTATAATAAAGGTTAAGTTATTTAATATTTTAAATATAATAAAAAAGATAATAATTTTATAATGCCTATTTAAAACTATTTAAATTAATTTAAAGAATATATAATAAATTTATAATAATAATTAATAAATAATTAAATTAATTATTAAAGAAAAGGAATAAATTAATATTAAGCTTTATTATATAAATATATAAAATATATAATTATGTTAAAAATATATTTTAAAAATCTTTAAAATATTTTATTTATTAATTAATTAAATGTTAGTAAATAAGTTAATAAAGACCTTACTAAATAAACAAAATTTATTAATTGCTTAATAAAGGTTAGTATGTTATATAATAATTAAATTAAATATGATAAAAAAAGTTATATTTAAGTTAAAGAAATGAAAATTTAACTAAGATAAAAGTATTTTTAAATATTATATATGTGAGATATATAGGGTTTATATATGCTTAGTTAATTAGACATATATTATAGTATTAATAGAATTTATTAAAATAAAAATTTAAATATTTTAAAGTATTATTTAATTTATAAAATATATAAGATTTATTAATTAATAATTAAAAAGCTTATATAAGTAATTTAATTATATTAATAATTATTTTATATTAATAAATAAATAAGTATAAATATAAGATATAATAGTATAAAAATTAAGTTATATAAAATCTTTTAATAAAGTGTTTTAAAAGTTTAAATAATTCTTTAAATTGCTTTTTTATAAGATTTATTACTTATTTTATTTATTTTTTATTATTTTTATTATTTTCTTAATAAAAGTTATATATAAAGGAATTAGTTTTATTTATATTTATAAACTTAATTTTATTTTTATTATTTAATAACTTATATTTTAGAAAAATAAATAGAATATATTATAAAATATAAATTGTATATATATATTAATTAATATTAAAGAGAAAAATATTTTAAGGATTTTTATAAAAAGTTTATTAATATATTTTAAGTAATATTATAAATTAGGGATATTTTTTATAAGTAATAAATTATTAATTATATAATTAAGTTATTAGGTTTATATATATAAATATAAATTAGTAAAAGTAATATCATTATAATAAAAGGAATAATTTATAATTCTTAATAAAAATATTTATTAAAGTATAACTAATATTAAATATCTTACTTTATTAAAATATAATTATATAAAACCTAAATATAATTAGTAAATATATTCCTTATATAATTTAAATAAGGTATATAATAAGATATTTTAATAAAAGGATAAATACTTTTTAAGTAAAGGAAATAATTATAAGTATTAATAATAAATTAAAATAAAAACCAATATTTATATATTATTATTAATTAATAAAAGGTTAATAAAAATATTAAATATTAAATACTTTAAGAACTTTATAATTAATAATAAAGTATTTTTATTTAATTAAATTATATTAAATAAAAGATATTATAAGCTTATTTACTCCTTTAAAAATTATCATTTATAAATAATAATTAATAAACTTTTCTTATATTATTAAATTATATAACCTATACTTTTTTTAAATTATTATAGCATATACTATATAAAGTAATCTTAAATTATTTAAAAGTTTTGGTTTTTTTAATAAATGTTATTATAATTAAAGTATTTATTAATTATTTAAGTATAATTAAGATTAAAAGAGTAGTTAATAAAATCTTTTAAAATATAATTTAAATTTATCTTAAACTTAAGGGGTAATTAATTAAGGAAAAAAGTAATAATACTTTAATATAAAAAAGGCTTTATTATACAAGTATAAAAATAGTTAAAATAATAAAAGATTATTAAAAAATTATTAAAAAATTACTTAAAGATTAAATTAATTTAATAATTTATAAGGTAAAAATATAAAATATTATAGTAATTATAAATTATATAATAACTATTTCCTAATTTATTTTTAAATATTAAAACCATTAAAATATATATAAAGAATTACTTAATTAATATTTAACTCCTTAAATATTTATTTAAATATTATTTGCTAATATTATAAATTAAGATTTGTTAATTGCTTTTAATATAAAACTTTTATTAAGGTTATTATTTTTATTATTATTTATATAATACCGTTTAATTAGTTAAAATAGGTTAATAAAAAAGGGAATATCTTAATTATTATTATTAAAATTCAATTTAAATTTAAAAAATGATTTAAAATTTAAAAATAGATTTTTAATAAATATTTAAATGGCTATATAAAGTATTTATATTTTTTAAGCTTTAATTAATATTAAGAGATTTAATAAAAAATATATGAGAAAATTTATATAAAATTTAATAAAAGTTATTCCTTATAAAATTAAATATTATAATTAATAATATATATAATTAATAATATGATTATTAGGATTAAATTATTAAAATTAAGTTTTTAAAAAAATAAAAGATAATTTATATTAATTATTAATATATTTAAAATAGTATTTATTATTTAAATTAATTAAATTTTTATAATATTAATTAAGCTTTTAATTAATATATTTTTTATATAAATTAAATAAAAATTATAATAAATAATTTTTAATAATTTAAGCTTAAGCATATATTTATTAATAGTTAATATAATAATTATAATATTTTAAATTAAAGTAAATAATAAAGTGATTTAAGCTATTACTTTATCCTTATTTTTATCTTTATAATTAATTAAAAGATTCTTTAAAAATAATTAAGTAAAAATAACTAATAAAATAAAAGTTATAAAATATATAGGAATAAAAGTAATAATAAAAGTAAAAAAAGGAATAAAAGAAACAATAAACTACTTTAAAAACATATTAATTTTACCAACTATAAAAAACAAAATTATAAGGAAATTAACCCCTTTTTTAATCTTAACTAATAACTTAAAAATAGCTAAGTTAATAATAATTAATTTGGTATTATAATTAAAATTAAAATTATTAAAATTTTTAATTATAATAGGTTAAAAAGGATTATTAATTTAAATAAATATTTTAATAATAAAAGTAATTAATCACTTATTAGTTTAAATAATTAGCTAATTTGAAATAATTGGATTAGTTTTAATAATAATAAAAGTAATTAGCTAATCTTAAATAAGTAAATTATTTTTAATTTTAATTATAATTTTTATATATTTTTATAAAGTGCTTAAGCCTTTTTTAAATTAGTTATTTTATAAAAACTATTATACTTTTTATTTATATTAAATTTAAAAAAATTATTAAAAAAGTGATTGAAAGTAAAGCTATTTATAAATAATTTAAAAAATAAGATTAGAAAAGATTTAGGAAAATTTATATAAAGGTAAAGCTATTTATAAGTAAATAAATAAGTTTAATATTAGTTATTTTAAAAGCTTTAAAATAAAGTAAAGTTATTTATATATGTTTAAAGAATTATTATTAAATTAGTTATAATATTTTAAATTTTTATATAAAATTTTTTAAGTTATTTAATTAGCTTATTTATTAAAAATCAAAAAATATTATATTTATTTTACTTAATAAAAAGAAAATTAAAAAATATTTTTATTAACTTATTTCTTTTATTTTTAACTTAATATATATAGTATATAACACGCCAAGAAAGGCTAAAAAAAGCTAATAAAGTTTTAACAAAAAATGGTAAAAGCTTAATCCTAAGCTATATATAGTTAAGAAATATATTATAATTTTAAAATATTAAGTTATATATAAAATATATTATTAATTAGAAATATAGTTTCTTCTTTTTTAATAATTTTTATCATTTAATTAATTAAAAGATTTAATATTATAATAACTATATAATAAATATATTATTTAAAAATATTTCTTTTATATTTATAATTTTATAAAGATTAATATTTTTATTTTTTATAAATATTTATTAATTTATTATTAATTATTTTATTAAATATTTTATTATTTCTTATAATAATTTTAAAATTAAATTTTAATATAAAATATTTTTACTTAAGAAAAATCTCTAATTAAAATTAAATAAATAAAACTTATTAATTATTAAATAAAAAATTAATATATTATATAATAATTAAAAGAAATATAGTAAAAAAGGTTATATTTAAATTAAAAAATAAAAGATTTAATTAAGGTAAAAATATTTGTAAATATTATATATATTAAATTAATTAATTATATATAATATTATTGAATATTATTAAAAAATATAAAGTTATAAAATATTAATATTTTATTAAGTTTAAATTATTTTATTAAATTTATAAATAATTAATTAAAAATTATTAATAGCTATTATTTACAATTAATTTTTTAAATAAATATTATATTAATAAAAAGAAAATTTAAATCATAAAAATTATTATTTATTTTTATGTAATTATTAATTATTATATAGGTATTATAATATTAAATTTCTTAATTAATATAAATTATTAAAAAAAGAAAACTTTGATTTTAATTAATGTTATATTTTAAATATATATAAAGCTATTTATAAATTTATATGCTTTATATATGATTTAATATTTTAAAGCTATAATATTAATTTTAATATTATATACATTATAGTTATAATTAAGTTATAATATTTTTTATTTTAATAAAGTAAATCGAAAAAATCCTTACTAATTATATAATATATTTATTATAACTTATTTTTATATAAATAAAAAAGCTATTTAAAATATTTATCTTTAATTTTAATAATTATTAAAGTTATTATTTATTTATTTATAAGAAAAAATATTAACTTTATATTTAATTAACTTTATAAATATTAGATATAACATTATATAATTTAAACAAATATATATTTTAATTATTTATATTTTAACTTAAGTTATTATACATATATATTTACTAATAAAGTTTAACTTTAATTAATAAATATATTAATAAAGTTTTTAGGTTATTTAATAACTTTATAATATATATATTAATTTATATAATAAAAAATAACTTATTATAAATTATAAGGAAATTAAAAGTATAAAATATAAAGTTATTACGTTAAGCTTAATGGCTTAAATAGTATTATTTAAAGCTTAAATAATAAGTATATTAGTTAATAAAAATGGTTAATATAAGGTTAACTAAAAGAGTATATTAAATATATGCAAATCTAGTTATAAATATTATAAGGTATAAATCTTAATTATTTTTAATCGCTAATTATTCCTAAAATAATTTTATTTTTAATTATATTAATATACTTTATTTAGTTAATAATTAAAATTATATTATAAAAATAATATCGTTATTTTTATAAATAATTAATAGTATATTTATTTATTATAATAAATTATATATAAGATTTATAATTAAAGTTATTAAAATTAAAGTTATTAAGATTAAAGTTTTATTTTTTTAAAAAAAGTTATATAATATTTTTATAATATTTTAATAAAGATTAAATTATTTTTAAAAGCTTAATAAAAATTATATTATTATAAATTAAAATAGCTAATTATATAAATATAAATATTAAAAATAATTATATAATTAAAATTATTTAAATAAAATTAGCTTTAATATAAATTATTATTAGTATTATGGTATATAATTAATTAGTTAAGTATATATAAACCTTATATATTATATATATATAGTATTTAAAGGTATTTTTATTTTAATTAAATCTTTCTTTCTTTAATTTAAATATAATTTTTTTTACTATATTTAATTTAATTATTATATAATATATTAATTTTTATTAAGTAATTAATAAATTTTATATATTTAATAGTTATATATTTTAATAATTAATTTTTAATACTTATAATATTATAGTTTTAAAATGTTAGGTTATGTATAAAGTATATGACTTAATAGGTAGCTTTATATATATTTAAAGTATATTACTAATTAAAAATTATATTTTTTCTTTTTTATTAATTTATAATATTCAATTAATTAGAAAATTTAATATTATAATAACTATATAATATATAATATAAAATATATATAAAGTAAATATATGATAAAATTTTAATAACGTTATAATTATTTAAATTAATTTTTATTATTTTTAATTTAATTAATTAAAGAAGCATTATATTAGCATTTTTAAAAACCTTTTAACTTTAATTATAAATATTATAATACATATTTAATTAATAAGCTTATAAGCCTTATATATATTATTTAAAATATTTTTACTTTAATTTAATCTTTTTTATTTAATTTAAATAAAACATTTATAATTATTTCCTTTAATTATTATATAATATTAAATTATCGTTACATTTTTAAAATATCTTTAAATTTAAATAATTTATAATATATAAATAAAATAATAAATAAATAATTACTTTAATAAATATTAAAGTTAAAGCTTAAAAAGCTTTAAGTTAAGTTTTAAACTTTAATAATTAAAGGAAAAAATAAAGTAAAAAATATATTATTTTATTTAAGGATAAATTTAAAACTATTACTTTTATTTTTATTTTAATACTTTTTAAAAAATTTCCTTTATTTTTCTTATTTTCATTTTTATTTAAATTTTATTTTAATTTTTAATTCTTTTTTATTTATTTATTTACCTTTTTATTTTTTTAATTATTATTTATTTTTTCTTAAAAATTTTAAATAAAATTTAAACTTATACTTTTGTTTTTAATTATATTATTTTTACTATTACGTTATTATAATTACATAAAAGTTTTAAACGTAATTATAAATATATATCTTTTAATTTTAAAATTTAATCTTTAATTTTTAATATCTTTAAATAATAAATTAATTAAAATAATAAAATAACTTATTTAATTATTATTTTTTAGAATTTATAAACTATAAACCTTTTTAAAAAAATATAAAATAATTAATAAAGCTATTATAAAAATTTATATATTAATTATAATAATTAAAATAAAAAATATATTAAATATAAATAAACTTATATATAAAGCTCATTTATATAGAAAAATTTAAGTAAATTTTAAAGTATATAATTCTTTAAAGTATATTTTAAATTAAAATAATTATAATAAGTTAAAAATATTTAAAAAAAAAGCTTTAAAAGAAAAAAAGAAATAATATATTATTTTAAGCTTTAATAAAAAAGGCCTTTTTGAAAATAATAAATTAAATAAATAAATAGTTACTTTAATAAATATTAAACTTAAAGCTTAAAAAGTTATTAAATTATTATTAAAATATAAAATCTTATATTAATTATATTAATATACCTTATTTAACTAATAATTATATTTTCAATTTAAATAATTAAATAAAAAAGAAAAAAGGTATTATTTATTTTATTTATTTTATTTATTTTATTTATTTTATTTATGTCGTAAAAGTAACGCCATTATGCGAGTAATTAATAGTAGTGTTTATATCCTTTATAATAATTCATTTTAATAAAATAATTTTATAATAAAGAATTATTCTTTTAAAAATATTTTTCTTTTAAATATATTTTTTATAAATATTTTATTATTAAATTTAAGTAAAATAATATTTTTAAAGGTAAGAATTATTTTATATAAAATAATAATAATATATTTAAAATAATTCTTATTAAACAAGGTTTTTTTTTATAATAAATAAAGAAATATAAAAAGTATTATTTAAAAATAAGTAAATATTTAAAGAAATAAATAAAAAATGATTAAAAGTTATAAATTTATTTTTTTATTTGTTTTTTTAATTATTAAAATTTAAAATATAATTTAATAACTTTTTAAGCTTTAACTTTAATATTTATTAAAGTAATTATTTTATTACTATTATTTAAGTTTTATTTATTTAATTTATTATTTTTAAAAAAACTTTTTTTACTAAAGGTTAAAATATTACGTTTTTTCCTTTGTTTTCTTTAAGTCTTTTAATTTTTTAACATTTGTTTTTAACTTATTACAAACCATTTAAATTTAAAATATACCTTAAAAACATAATAATAATTTTAAATTTATTTAATTAATATTTATATACTAAAATATTTTAATAATAAAATTATTAAAAAACGTTTAAAATTATTATTTAATAATTTAAATTATTAAATATTAAGTTTAAATATATATAAAATTTAAAAATAAATATTAATAAATTATTATTATATTATATTTAATTTATATTTTAACGCTTTTAAAATTAAAAATTTATTTTAATAAATTAAACTTTTAATATATAAATATTTTTATATATACTTAATATATAATAAATATAAGTTATAATATTTCTTTTAAATATTTTAATAGGTTAAGTATTAAATGATCGTTTTATTGCGTTAACAATATCATTAATTATTAAGGGGGAAAAAAAGGATATATTAAAAAAGCTATATAAGATTATTATTATATATTAAATCCTAATTTATAAATGCCTTATTTAAAACTATATCCTTTTCCTTTTTTCCTTTATTAATTTTTCCTTTTTTATCTTAATGTTTATTAAACTTATTTAATTACTTTTATATATATTAATATAATATTTTATAATATTAATCTTTTTTTTCCTTTAACTCTTTTATTAATAGTTTTTTTTAGCTTAAATATTATTATAAGTATTATAGAGCTAGATAATTATTATATTATTTGCGATATTTTATATTATATATGTTATGAATAAATGGTAGTATATTATATTTGGCCTTTAAAGTTACTTTAGTATATTAAATGGATTATATATAATGTTGTATATTATATATAAATTAATTGTTATTAACTATTTTAGCTATTAATTAAAATCACTTAGTTATTATTAATTCTATTATATATGATGTTTATAATGTTAATTCTTACCTATGTTATTATATAAGTAATTTTATAGCTTTTTTAATCTTTTATTACTTATATATTAATAATATTAATAAATATATTATAGATGGATTATCCTTATTTTATCCCTTATACCTAATGGCTTTAAGATAAGTATTTTGATTTTATAAGCGTTATAGAAAGGTGTAATAAAAATAAGTAAAAGTTTTAAAAATATCTTATATTAGCTATTATAGCTTAAAAATAATGGAGTAAGATGTATAAGTGGTATTATCATATCTTTAATTATGTTATTATATTTTTAAAATAGCTTAATATCTTTGGTTTTATATTGGTTAGTAATAAAAATATTTTGATTGGGATTTATAGGGTAGGTATAAGTTTTATTTAGCTAATTTTCACTAATATAAATGAGTAATTTAATACTTAAGATTTTATAATATTTTTAATAACTAATATTTTCTTTTAAAATAAAGTCTTTTATGCTTTATTTAAAAGATATAATATTGTTATGTATGAAGATATTATTATTCTTTTATAATATTTAATATTTATTAAATTTATAATTATTATATTTTAACCTTAGTATAATAAACTTTAGATTATTTTATTTAAAAATTAATATTAATGTGAAGTATAGATAAATAACGATATAATAAGGTTATATTATTATAGCTTAAAGGTGGTTATATATATATTATTTTATTAATTATTTTTATATTTATTTTTCTTCTTTTACAATATAGAAAGATATATATTTTAGAATTAATTTATGTTATAACTTAACTACTAATTTTTATTTATGGATAAAGTGAAAATAATTATATTAAGTAGATAATGTTTAAAATAAAAATATGTAATTATTTAATTAAATCTTTTACGTTATAGTTAAAATATGATATATTTTATATTATTTTTAAAATATATTATTAAATATAATAGACTTATTAATTTATATATTTTCGTTTAGATTTTAAAAAAATAACCTATTTAGGTATTATATAGCTAGTTAAGGTATATTTAATAATTTTTTAAGATAGTAATAATATGTTTTAATATAATAGCTTTATATTAATAAGATTTAGTAATAAAATATTAAATGCGCATATATATGATTTATTTCTTAATTATTTTTCATATCTTAGCTTTTGGTAATAGTATAAAGGTAATATTTTTAGGCTAAAAAAGCTGCGTTTATTTAGAGAAAAAGGGATAAAATATCATTATTGGATTAAAATAAAATTAGGTAAGAGCTATTAATACTTAATATATATTATAAGGTTTTAAGCTTATTTATTATATAATAGCTTTACTTTTATAAAAAGTGGTAGGTAATATAAGAATAAATATAATAATAATAACAATAATAATCTTATTATTTAGATAATAGAAAAATTATTAATAAGTTATTTCGAATAAAGATAAAGGCTAGGCTGCTTATTTTTGCCTTACTTATCCACTTTATACCTTCGTATATATATTTAACTTATATATAATAGATATTTTTCCATTAATCCCTAATTTAACTTTAAGCATTTAATTTATTAATATATCTCCTATATAACTATTATATTAAGAAATATACTTATAAAGATTATCCCCTTTAAATATACCTTATTTAAAATATGTTATTACTTGTAATTTTGGGATAGCTTACTTACTTTAAAATGGCTTATATAATTTTACTATATAGGCATATTTTATAACGGCTTAAAGTATAACTTAAAAGATTTATTAGTTTTATTTTTAAGCCATATTATAAATATATACTTTTGTCGTAATAATCCTATATTGCTTATTTAAATCTTTTAATTTATAGCTTACTTATAAAAAGTAATTATAATAATATTTATTATACTTATTAATTAATTATAACTAATTAATAAATAAGCTTATTATTATTTTACTTAAAGCAAAATATAAATAATCTTATATTAAAAAGTATTATATTTTTATAAAGGCCTTTTTTAAACCTTATATCTTATAAGTATGTTATTTATATACCTATAATATATTTTATATTTATACTTAATGATATATATAACTAATTAAGCATTTAAGTAAATAATTTTAATTAATATATTAAACTAATATTATTATTTATATTTTATTTAAGTATTTAAAAGATATTTTATTATATTATTTAATTTATTATACCTTATATATTTAAATATATCTATTATCTTTGTTATACTTCCTATTTAAACATATACGAAAAGGTTAAATAAGGATTAGAATAAGGTAATAAGTGAATAATAAGGATAGTGCTAAGTGATAATATGTATTCGTAGGCTTTGTAAAAGTTGATTTAAATATTTTTAATATTTTTAGGATAAAGTTAGGTTTTAATTAAACTTAGGTAATAAGCTTTAATTAAAATTTAAAAAGGTATAAATTTTTTTAACTCCTTTATATTACCTATATTACCTAAATATAAGTTTTTTAATAGTGATAATAATAACTAGTTGGAAATATTAAAATTGATTAAGCCCCTTCTTTATGCCTTTAATATTATGCTTTAATTAGTAAAATGAATAAGATTTATAAATATTTTTAAATAATTAATACTTTTTAATATATTTAAATACCTTATAATAAAGATAAGTGCCATATATAAAAATACTTTTTTATTATATAAAGATTATAATAAAATTAAATATATTAGGTATTAATCTTACCTATTTTAATAATTAAAATATAATACCAAAGGTATAAGGAAGTGGCTTAGCTAGTACTAGTTAAAGTATAGATGTATAATATTAAAGCAAAAGCTTATTACTAATTATAATAAAGAAAATTAATATTTATATAAATAAGATTTAATAATTAAAAAATAAATGTTTTATAAAAAATCTAATATAAAAAATTAATTAATAATATTTTAATATTATATTAATATTAAATTATTTTACTTATTATTAATTAATAGTAAATTTAAATCCTTTAATCTTTAATGCCTTTCTTATGTAATTATAAAAGATAAATTTAACCTTATTAATATTTATAAAGTTATTAAGGCTATAAATAAGAAGAGAAATATTATTATTATATATTATCTTATAATTAGGCTCTTATATTATAATAAACTTTTTAAACTTAGGTTATTAACATTTATTTAAATTTATAACTGCCTTTAATATATATACCTAAATCTATTTATTAATTTTATTAAATTTATCACTATTAATATTAATTATTATAATAGGAATTATATATTCTAGCCTTTATAAGGTATTATTTATATTTATAATAATATCCTTATTTATATATTATTTAATAAAAAAGTTTTGAATATATATAAGGTCTTTTATATATATGAAAACTAGTAAAAAAAGATAAATATGAGTTATAATAAAGGTAATATAAGCATAATTATTTATAAAAGCATTAATAATATAAAGTTATTTATTATTTAAGTCTTTATAAATTATATATTTATAATATTTACCTTTTCTTAATATATAAAGTTATACATTATTAACACCATGTTACTAAACTTTATAAGGGAAGAAAATAATAATTATATTAATATTTTTACAAGGATAAATAATTAAATTTAGCTTTATATACTTATAGGCCATTTTTTTTAACAGTTATTAATTATATATCCCAAAATTTTAATAAAAGGTTATTAATAATTAAATAACCTAAATTAATAATATTAAAAGTATTAAAAAAGAATGATTATTTTAATATAATAGATTAATTACAAATAATTAAGTTAAAAATATAATGCTATAATATAAGTAAAAACTTTAGGCTTAAGCATTTAATATTTATTTAATAGTTATAATCTAATATATAATAAATAATTATTTATATTTAGGACTTAATATTAAGCTTATAAAATTGTGAGAAATTAAAATATCCTATATATTTTTTATTAAGTAATAAACTTTATATTAATAATGATAAATAATTATATAAGGATAATATATTTTTATTAAGGAGGAAATTTTAATAAATAGTTATTAGATTAATTGTGATAATATTGTAGGAATGATTTAATATTTAGGAATGGTTAATCTTTAATTATAAAAAAAGGTAGATTATTTAATATATTCTTTATATTTACCATATAATCCATATCTAATCTTAATATATTATAAATTAAAACTTACATAAGTAAATAAAAGCATAAATAAGTAAATATATTTTCAAAAATTTAATACTTAAATTATTTCTAAATATATATTTATTATAAAATAAAGCCTATGTAAGAAGAGATATATATTTTATTGATAAAAATAAAAGAGCTTTATAAGATAATAATAAATAAGTTATTTAATAAATTAGATTATTTATAGCTAAGTATATAAAATATTTACTAATTTATTTATAATTTTATATTATGTATTTATTAATTTATAAACTTATTTTAATATATTTTAATTATATTATAATTAACTTATTAAATATAAGCCATAATTATTTATTTAAAATACTTATGTTTTACACATTCGTATTTAAATGATTATCTCTTTATAATCATTATTTAATTATATCTTATTATATATTATATCGTAATGTAACTATATGGCTAAGCTTTATATTAAAAGTTAAAAATATTTTATAAAGTTAAATATAAAGTTTTTTATAAGATTTAACTTATATTTAAAAATTAAAATGGAATAATATATATATAATATATTAAAAGGTTAAATTTATTAAAAGTATACTTATGAATTATAGTTTATATTTATATATATATATAAATATAGGTTATATTATTAGCTATTTAATTATTAATAAATTATATCTTAATAATAATAATTTTTAAAAGCTTATTAAATAATTATATCTTATTATTTTATATTGGCTTAGCTATTATTAAATATACTAAAATCAATAATTAAGGGATTACTTTTAGATATATTATAAGATATTTTAGTAGGAATATATATATAAGAGATTTCTTTTATAGCTTATATATATTATAATATAAATTAATATATATTTTAATATTTTAAATACTATATTTTTTAATAAAATGTTTCCAACTTTTTTAATTTTAAAAAGGCTAAGACTTTATCTTTTTATATGCTTTTAAAAAGCCAGTTTAAGGTTAATAACCATTCTCCTTAGCTAAATAAATATAGCCTTATTTTAATAATATATATTTATAATATTAACTATACTGTTTAAATTTATAAATAATTTTTTAATATAATGATAGATTTTATACAAATTAAAGTTAAAAGAAATCTAACTTAGGTAGTAAAATATTTAATAATAGATATTATATATAAAATTATTAAAATTATTACTTATATATGGTATATATATTAAATAATAATACCTACCTAATAATATTTTATTACTAGTGATATAATCAATCACTTATATATTTCATATATATAAATATTAATTAGGAAATTATAAGATATATTTATATTTATTTTTACCTCTAAAATAAACCTTTTTTATAAAGCTTTTTAAATAGGTTATTTTAACAAGTTATTATTATAAAGAATAAAAAGGAGGGAGGGAAAAAAAGAAAGGGAATAAATAAATATTATTTTATATCTTCCAATCAAGGCTAATCAATTTCAAATAATCTACCAAACAAGAAATTAATATATATTATATACAAATATTTAACCTCCTTATATATCCTATAATTAATAAGCTAAGATATAACATAAATACCTAACCTTTTATTGCTAAGCTTTTTTTAAGCCTAATATATAAGATACGAAAATACCTTATATATATACCTTACTTATATATAAGCATATATAATAATTATATATATATAATATATAATTTATATTTTAAATTAAATAATAAGAAATAGTTTTATATATTCCCTTATATTATTACCCCTTCCTAAACTACCTATATGTTAGGGATAATTAGCTATTAGAGATAGCTAGGATTTATATCTTATAAAATCTATAGCTAAGTTTGCTTATATTTAATATATTCCTTTAGTTAGCCTTATATTAATTATCTTTATTAATTAATATATTCTTTATTTAAGCTTTAAATAATGTTATTTAGGCCATTAGGCCTAATATGATAATTCTACATTTACCCTTTTAATTTCCTTATAATTTATAATATTTGGTACCTATTATTATAAGTTATTAGCTATTTTATTAATTTAGATAAAAATATTATAAACTATTATTAATTAGTTTTAAATTAAAGATTTATAAAGTCATATAGTAAAAAGTATTATTTCTTGTTAAATCTTATTAATAACGCTAATAATAACGGGGGAAGATTAGAATAATAAAATAGCTATAGTAGTTATAGCTAAAGTTATTTATAATCTAATAACTTTAGAATTAATACTAAGGTATAATATTTAATATTTTAAAATAAAGGTTACTAATTTATAAAATATTAAAGATATCCTTTATTACTTAAAGGAAGATTTTAACTATTTTAATAGGCATAATAGAAAGGTTTTTAAGGATATTAAAACTTTAGTTATATAATGGCTTAATGAAAATAAAGATCTTATTATTTAACCTATTAAGAAGTTTAAATATTACCTTATAAAGTTATATAACTTATAATATTTTACTATCTTTTAAAATAAAATGAGAAGAGTGCTTTATATAGTTAAGAAGAATAAATTATTTAAGAAACTATACAATAGGGGATTAGAAAAAACTTTAAAAATTAAAGAATTTTTAACTAAAGGGTTAACTCCGAGCTTGCAATAGTTAAAAAAGGGGGTAATAAGGGACGATAACCTTAAAAGCTTTGATTTAGATAAAAATAGTTAAGAAGAATTATTTAATAAAAATGATAAAAAAGATGACAAGGATAATAATAAGGAGATTTATCTTATAAATATAGAAAAATAGTTACTATAGGAGATAATAAATGCTTTAAGATAAGAAGCTTACCCTATAGAAAAGGAGTTTTATTTTATAAAGGAAGGTATAAACCTTAAAGATAAAAATGAAAGCTTTAGCTAAGTTTTAAAACTTATAATTAAGGATTAAAAGGGTTAACATAATATAGGTTATTTTAATTTTAACTTAGAAACAGAAATTAGTAAGTAATAACAACTTGTTAAGGTTATTATGTAGATTTATAATAACGTTAAATAATTTATTATTAAAGTGGATATCCTTAGAAATATTAGAAAACTTAGGGAAATGGTTATCGAGGTAATTACTATTAATATTTTTAAGAACTTTTAACATTTAATATAGGATAATAATAATATTTTAATAATAATTACTATGGAAAAGCTGTTAACCTTAACTAATCTTAAGGGTAAGGATATGTAAAAATCTATTAATATTTAAACATTTAAAGAGGAGTTTAATGATTTAAAAGACTTTACAAACTTTAATAAAAAAATCCTAGCTCTTAATTTAAAATGATTTATACTAGCCCTTATAAAAAGGCTATTAGTATTAAAGGATAATTTACAACAAGTTATTATATTACTAGTTATTACTCCTATAATTACCTTAGCTTTAAGAATAAACGATATAATTATTTAAATGAATTAAAAGATTTCTAATATAAGTGTTTTTTATCTTAAATTAAAGTTTAAAAAAGGAAAGAGTAGTTAATAACATAAAGGTAAAATTAATTATTATAATAATCCTTATGTATAAAAGTAATGTGTATATAAGGCCATTGATATTAGTATTACTTAAGAAAAGGTAGTCCTTAATAGTATATATTTGTTATTTAATAAAGATATTTTTAACTAGTAGTAAATATATTTATTAAGTAAGGAAAAAGAATAGTTAAAGATAAGCTTAAATAGCCTTACCAAAGGCATTCTTAAGGAATATAATATTAAGTTTAGTAAAGTAGTTGCATGATTTAGAAATATTACATATATTTTAAAGGATATTAAGAATAATTACTTCTTTAAGTTATTTATTAGTATTTTATTTAAATATACTATGGTTTAAGGTAATACTAAGGATTTTTAAAAGCTTATATAGCTATATTAAACCTTACTACTAGCTTTATAAAAGCTGTTATTAGTTCTTATTAAGTATATATAAAAAATAGCTTAGCTTAAATTTGCTATTAAAAAGGAAAAATCTTTATAAATAGAATTAGGAAACATTACTAAAGATAATATAGCTTTATAGATAGATTAAAACTTTAATAAAGAGTATAATAATTTTTAGAACGAAGAAAAAATATATTAAACTAATCCTTAAAGATTAAGACTTTATTAAAATAGGGGTTATTATAGTAATTGGTATAATTAATAGCCCTTACAAATAGATTATAATACTTAAAACCAATTCTTAAAATTAATATTTAGGAATAATAAAAGCTTATTTAAACCTACCTTTAAGGCTAATAGGCCTAAAGGTTAAGGTGTTAATAATAAAGGACATACGCGATTTAATAATTAATATAATCATAAATCTTTTAAATATTAATATTTTAGGAAAAGGTTATCATAAGATAAAAAAACTTTCGTATATTATATTAATAAGGTTATTTAGGAGTATTAAAAAAATATTTAAGATTAAATTAATTAGTTAATAATTAAGGGATATATCCTAACTTTAAAAGAAAAGGTAAAGGTTAAGATTAATGAAAAAATAGGGTTTATATACAAAAAGAAGTATTATTTTAATAACTTATATTTTATATATCCTATAAGCTTTAAGAATAACCTTATAAGGTGCCTAGTAATTTTAAATATAGGTATTATAATATTTTAAGCAATTATATATAAGGAATTATTAAGTTTAATTTATATGTATTATAAGGTATTATTTATTATAAAAACTACCTTATAAATATATAAGAATATTAAATAATATTAATAACATACTTAATAAGTTAAATGCTTATTATTTATTAAATTTAATCCTAACTTATAACTATTTGCTATAGCTAAAATCCAATTAATAATAGGATAGATAGTTAAGGCTAGCCTTATATTTAAATAAAGATTTAAAAATCTTAAAAAAAGAACTTTATATCTTAAGATAGGAGTTAAATCTAATTTAAAGGCTTTTAACATTTAGGTCTATATGAATATAAAAAGCTTAAACATTATAATAAACCATAAATAAATTAATTAATAAATAAAGAACCTTATTTTTTTTAAAATTAACCCTATATTATTAAAAGAAATCTAATCTCAAATCTTAATTAATATATAAGTTAAGTTTAACTTTTATATTAAAGGATTAATAAATAATATAGAAATTTATGGCTATTTTTAAGTTATAGCCTATATCTTAAAAAGCCTAGTCCCTAAAATGTTAATAGGGATTAATTTTATGGTTAAATATAGCGTTAAATTTAACTTTTTTTAAGGAAATTATTTCTTTAAGTTAGTCTTTAATATAAGAGTTAAGGGAGAGATTAATAATATATTTAAAGCTTTAATGATTTTTAAAGTAGTTATTATAGCTAAGAAGCTAGTAATATCTATAATGAGGGAGATTTTAATATAGGTTAATTATATAGATTTATTTAAGCTTATTAATTATATTAATAGGTTAGTTTAATTATATTATTTTAACTTAGTATATAAGGTAGTATTTGATATTATAGTTAATAGGTTTATTGTAAAAAAAGTATTAATAAGTAATAATAAGGCTTAGCTTATAATAATTTAAAAGAATTAATGATTAGGAAGAATCTTACCTTATAAAGAAAATATATAGGCTTAATTAGTTAATTGAAAAGATTTAAAGAGTTATTAGAATAAGGATTTAAATTAGGAGGAATGAAACAACTTTTTAAATTATTTATTTAATAAAGATTAATAGGAATTTAGTAGTTATTATGCTAAGATATTTCCTAAAATAGGTTTTATTAAATCTATAAATGGATAGTCCTTTATTTAGGATAATGTTAATAAAAAGCCTAACTATTTTAAGCTTAATTTCTTTATATTTTTTTATAGAATTAATAAACCTAAGGATGTTTTTATTATTAAGTTTAAAGCAGGGGTATTTATTAGTATTTTTAAATTTGAGATAGTTGCTAAAGTTTAAACTTTAATAGATAAATATAATGTTTTTTAAGATAAGGGTGTGGTGCTTATGTTAGAAGATAAGAAGATATATATTAATTTTATTAATAGCTAGTAGTAATAGCTAAAGTTAGTAAAAGCCTATCCATTAAGAATAAAGGATTGCCTTTTCCTCGATAAGGTTAATAATAGCCTTTATACCTAAGGAAAGATATCTTATAAAACTTAGTTAATGCCTATTATTTATCTTATATTTATTATATAAAAAAAGACTAATAATAAGGAAAAGAGGTGTATAATAGTAGATCTTAAGTCATTAAATTAAATAATTATTCCTAATGTATATCCTTTATTTAATTAAGAAGATATAATGGGAAATATAATAGGCTATTACTATTTTACCTTTATAAATGCCTTTAACTTCTTTTTTTAATTATTTATAAGAAAGGAGTATAGTAATAGGATGATTATTATTAGTTATAAGGGGTTAAAATATTTATATATAGCCTTAATGGGTTTTAAAAACTTTCTAATGTTTACTTAATGATTTATAAATAGGTTATTTAAGGATTTAAGCTTTGTTAAAGCTTATATTAATAATATTATCATCTTTAGTAAAATTGCTAAGGAATATTTTAAATATTTAAAGTAGGTTTTAAAAATCTTAGATAAAGTTTAAATTTATATTAACCCTTATAAATTATTTATAGCTTACCTTATTATAAGATTATTAGGATATATTATTAATGGTAAGGGAATTTAAAAAACCGATAATAGGATTAAGGCATTTAAGAAGTTAAGCT
Source organism: Hypoxylon sp. CO27-5 (assembly GCA_002120305.1). Taxonomy (NCBI): domain Eukaryota; kingdom Fungi; phylum Ascomycota; class Sordariomycetes; order Xylariales; family Hypoxylaceae; genus Hypoxylon; species Hypoxylon sp. CO27-5. The sequence continues at coordinate 12,926 of KZ112689.1, read as the reverse complement.
TCCCTAATATTTTAAATATCCTAAAGATTTATTTAAATATATTTAGGTAGCTAAGAAAAGGGATAACTTAATATAAGGTTAAAATAGCCCTGTTATAAGCTTATAAAATAGCCTTATTAATGGAAATAAAAGAAAAAGGCTTATTATTAATTAAAGTCTTTAAGTAAATTAGGTAAATATATATTACTAAGGTTAAATTTAAATTTATTAAGGAAGAATTAGAAGCCTTTAAAAAGTTATAGAAATATTTTTACACCTAATATGTTATATATTATAATAATTATAGTAGGCTTATTTTTATAAAAGTGGATACTTGTTTTAAGGCTTAGGGAGTTATAATATTTTAGTTAAATATTAATTAAAATGGAGAATTAATATTAGGGAAAGATATTCCTATTAATCTAATTAAGCTTATCCTATTTATATTTAAAATTATTATAGGGATTAAGAAAAGATATAGATTAATAGAATTAAAAATGGTAGCTTTTATATAGGTTTATTGTAAAAATAGGAAATTATTAATATTTATACCATTCCCAATAATAATATTTATAAATTATTTAGTTATTAAGAGGATAGTTAACTATATATTTATTAAAATAATAGATTTAAATAAGGTTAACCCTAGGTTAGCTAATGCTATATTATTTTTATCATAATTTAACCTTAATATTATATATATCCTTAGATTGTTAAATATAGTATTAAATGTATTTTCGAGATTTTTAATAATGATTAAGGAAAAGAAATTAGCTTTTTCTAAAGTAAGTAAATTTAATAATATTTAAGAGGATTCTAACATGGCTTATTTTCTTAAAAAAGATAAACCTAACCTAAATATTATAATAATAGTAATTAGTAATAAATTTAAGGATTAAATTATTAAAAAATATACTACTAATTCTAAATATAATAAAGTTTATTAAATCTTATAAGATAAAGCTAAAAAGGAGTTAAAGATTGCTAATAAATAGGCTAAGGAATAATATAATAATGTTAAAAAAAGCTTAAAAAAAATTATTAGGATTAAACTAAGTAAAGATATAAAGCCTAAATATAGAATTAAATATTTAATGCCTTTTATTCTAAAAAATAACCTCCTATATTACATTAATTTAAAAGATAATAGGGGTTTTTATATACTAAAAACTTATATAAAGCTTATCCTTAAGCTGGTATATGATAAAAAGTATTACTTTAGCAAAAATAGGATAATAAATAACTTATAAGATATTTATTTCTTTAAGAAATATTGGTATATTAAATAATTTTATTGGTATTACCTTATATACCATAAAAATTAATAGGATTAATAGCTATTATTAGGATATCTAATGCTTATTTAAATACCTAATATTCCCTACTATATAATTATATTAGATATTATTACTAATATACCTAATGTTAGCTTTATTAAATATTATTAGGGAATATAAGGTTATAAAGAATTTAACACCTTATTAATGGTAACTTATAAAAGTAATAAAAAAACCCTATTAATCTTAAGAAATAAATACTATATTATTAAAGACTAGGCTTAAATTATCCTATTAAATTTATAAATAATTAACTAGAAATTACTAATAAATATCATCTATAATTAAAATCTTAAATAAATATTAAACCTATAAAAAGAAATATTTACCCTATTAAGGGTAAATATATTATTCTTAACTACCTATTATTCATAGATTAATAAAGCTTCTAAGAGGAAAAACCAAATTATAGAGATCACTATTTGTTTCTATATAACTACCAACCCTAATACTCCTTAAACTACTATTATAGTTAAGCTATAATATTACCTAAATAATTCTTTAGCTAATCTATTAAGGAAAAGCCTTAATAAATTAGTTTTGAGATTTTAACCTCACTTAATACTTAATATCTTAAATAGTTAAAAAGATAAAGTAATCTTTAATAAAGCTAAAAAAACTCTTAGGATAAAAAGACTTAAGGAGGTTATTTAATTAATAAATATAATAAAAGTAATAATTAAAGAATAATATAATAATAAATATACTTTAATAAAGTTTAAAATAGAAAATATTATTTATTTATATCTTTATAAGGGTTATTATCTATCTAATAAGCTTAAAAAGAAATAGTTATTAATTAAAGTAAGATTATTTAAAATAACTTATAAGATTTTATCCTTAATATATAAGCTAAATTTTCCTAATACTTAAGGGGTTTATCCTATAATATTATTAATATAATTTTATAAATTACTTTAGGGATAAAACCCTTTTAGAAGGATTATTCCTAAGTTTAAACTAATGGCTACTAACCCTTATAAAAAATTAAAATAAGAAATTAAATACCTTATTAATAGGTATATTAAGTAATATGTAAAAAAGCCTAAAGTTTAATATTTTTATTAATATTTAAACTATATAATTAAAAATAATTAATAAAGATTATAAGATAAACTTTAAAAGATAGCTCTTAAATTATTAGCTATATATAAGTAAAAAAAGCCCTTAAATTAGCTTAAATTATATAAATAAAAAGGCCTACTATATTTAAAAAATAACTATAACTAAGGCTTTTTTAAGCCTAATAAAAATTTTAATTAAAATAATTAAATAATCCTTAATAAACTAAACCATTTTAGTAATAAAAAGGGACTTTTTAACCCTTTATATCTTAATTATTATATAATAATTAATCCTTAATATTAATATATTAATTTCCCCATTAACTTTATTAATTTCAAACCTTAAATAAGGGGGAGATTATAAATAACTATTGCTTAAAAAATCATTTGTTAAATCTTATTAAAACTTTAATTCTTACCTTTTATAACCTTTTATTATTTAAAAACACCTATTAAAGATTTTATTATTAACTATGAAATAAACATAGCATTTATTACTAACCTAGAGAACCCTTAAAGATTTAAATTAATTAATTTATAACCTAATATTGTTAAAAATAAACCTGAGAATAAAATAATCACTAATTAGCTTATTAAGAATATTAAGAATAATTAATAAGAGCAATTTTATAAAGCTTAAAACCTATTAAAGGAGATTAAAGGCTTAAATTTAAACCTTAGCGCTTTAACGCTATCCATAATCCCTATATCGCTTAAAGAAACGCCTATGGTAGTGTTAACAATAAAGCTGTTAATACTTATATTTCACGATAAAACACTTGTAAAAACTTAGCTAGAATATATTAATCTATTTATATTAACCATAGCCTTAAAACCTATAAGCCTTAAGCTATATGTTAAAAATAACCTTGTAAAAAATTTTAAACTCACTTATATTTAAAATACTAAAACTTAAAAATAAGATAATAATATAAAGTAATTAATTGTTAAGAATAAAGAAAATTAAACTTTAAGTAATATAGAGATAAACTTATATAGCTTTACTCCTAATAATAATAATAACATTTATTAAGATAAAAACACCTTGTAATAATTAAATAATATCTTATAAAATAAGCCTAAGAAAAACTAAAAGAATGATTTAAACATTAAGCAAACTAGAAAGATTAAGGGAACTTAGTAAAACCTTATTAATGTTGATTTAATAATCCCTAAAAAGGTTTTACACCTACGAAAGTTACTCTTAAGCACTAAATCTAATAAATTAACTAAGAAAATAACCCCTAGGAAATCCTCTAAGGTTAACTTTAAGTAAAAAATAAAATATAATAATAAGAAAATGGCAATCGCCATTTATAAGGGCCTTAAAAATAAAATCCCTTATTTAATATTTAATAGCCCTTATAATAATAAAAATTTAAAAAAGCTTATATTAAAAAAGATAATAATTAAATATATAACTATTAAACTTATTAACACCTTAAAGGAGCTACTAGTTAATATACTTAAAGATATTAATAAATTCCTTAAAGTTAATTATAAAAATACTTTTACCTCTTATCTAATAATACACAATATTTAAACCATATTAACCATAGCTATAAAAGCTTATTATAATAGGGATAATCACCTAAAAGACATTAAACTACCTACTAAAGCTATAATATTAACATCTTATTATTATAAGGCTCACTACACCTTAAATTTTATAATTATAAAACAATTAATATACCTAAATCTTTTTAATTTAACTTAACCTAAAGGATTAGTTATAAATCTAACCTTAAACCTAACTATCGCTATTATTAACCTATAAAAAAATCTTAAAGGGTTAAAGGATTTATTATAAAATGAATATAACCTTAAAACTCCTAAACCGCTAAAAGATAATAGCCTTATTACCTATAAGGCCTTAATAAATATAATTAAAAATCACCTAACAAATTATTAAATTACTATTAAATAAATAGCTTAATATATTATAAATATAGCTATAAAGAAATTAAATAAAAACATTAATTATAAGATTAAAGGTTTTAAAATAACTTAATAATTAACTTAAATAATATTTATTAAAGGAAAACAGGCCTTACTTATAACCCTTATAACTTCATTAATTAAAGCTATTAAATTAATCACTAATAATAATAGAAAGCCTAGGTAACTTAAGAAACATCTTATAATAAGCCCTAAACTAAGCCTTATTACCAAAAGAATCCATCACTAATTATAGGTATATTAAGGTATTTAAGAAGGTTATCATAAAATTTATTACTAGCTAAATTAATTAGGATAAAATCTCTTTAATTAAGGGAAAAATATTAAGGATAATTAGCCATTAAAAATAGCTAAGATCTATACCCTATAAGATCCATAGCTAAATTTACTTATATTTAATATACTCTTTTAATTAGCCCTATATTAGCCATTTTTATTAATTAATGTACTCTTTATTTAAGCTTTAAATAATATCATTTAGGCCATTAGGCCTAATATGATAATTCTACATTTACCCTTTTAATTTCCCTACAATCCATAACACTATATATATTTAAATAATTATTATTATATTTTAAAAAGATTTTATTAAGATAATAAACTATCACTTTTCAATAATATATAACTTAAAAAAGTATAATAAATATTTATATTAATATAAAACTATTAGTTTAAATAGGAAAAGATATATATATATATTTAAAAAATAGTTACCAAATACTAAATATTTTTAATAATATAGTAATAACTTATTTAAGTTATAATTATAAAGAAATTATTAAAGTAATTAATATATAAGTTATAAATATACCCTATATACCATTAAGTTTTATAAATAATATATTTATAACTAAATTAATTAAATAATTTAATAAGATTTTAGATGAATACTTTTATTATATAATTATTATATTATTTAATATATAGATTTATTAAAGATTATTAATTAAAAAACTTATTAATATATAAAATACACACAAAAGATCTAAAACTATAAAAGATATTATTAAGCTAACTCGCTAATTTTATATATAAAATGGGAAGCTTAACCATTATAATTATATTATTTATAAAAAATTATATTATAATATTATTATAAGTTTATTAGGAATAAGTAAATATTTAAAACGAAAAGTACCATTTAAGCTAATTTTATTATTAAAAATATATTATATATTAATTTATAACTTATATTAATAATAACATTAAAACAAATTAAATATCAACTTTATATAATGAAAGGTTAATAAATTAAAATAAATAATTATAAGGCTTAAGCCAAATATTATAATAATATTTATTATTAAATCCGTGATTAAAATAACTTTAGGCTATATAACTTTGGTTTAGGGATATTTTATAGCTATAAAGGCTATTTATAATAAATATAATATTTTTCTTATATTTAATAAAGTCATATATAAAATAGGAAAGATAAGTACTTTTCACGCTTAATAGTAAAAATAAATCGCCTTTAATATTTAAGCCATTAGAAAGGGTTTAATTAGAAGTTATTTACTAGTATTTATACTATTTATAAGCTATTAAATTATAAACTTAATAAATAGGAAAGGAATAACTTTTATATACGATTATATATTTTAGAATTATTTAATAAGTTATATAATAGCATTAAAAATATAAAGGATTATTTAAGATAAAAACCTTCTTTCTAATGTTTGTAAATAAGGTTTATATTTAGGAAGGTTACTTAAGCTAAGGTTATAAAACCATAATTAAATTGGAAATATTAAGGGGTAAGGATTATTTTAAAGTATTAAATTTGTTTAAAATTAATAGATAAAGGAACCATTTAATTTCTATTTTTATATTACTCGTTAAATTTACGAAATTATAATAAACTTATTATATAATATAATGATTTATAATAGGTAAAAATATATTAATAATAAAATTGGAGATTATATAATGATAATATTAATATATAATATCATTAAAAAAATGATTAATATAATTATTAAAATATTTATAAATATAATATATAATATCTTTAAAAAGCTAAAAAGATTTGCAAAGCTTTAATTGCAATATTCTTACCTAATTATCATTTAATTAAATAGAAATAGGTTATAATTTTTACTTAAAATAATTATAAAAAAGATAATAAAATATTTATTTATAATAACTAGCTTTAATAACATAAGTGATAAAAAGCCGAATCTTATATATAATATAAATCTTATCCATTTACTACTTAGGTTTTATTTAAAATTTAAAAGATATTATATAAAAAATATTTTTAATAAAAGGTAATTAATAACTAATATATTAGGAAGTTATTATTTGTTTAAATGTTTAAAGATATAACGGTTGGTTATTTAATATTAAATCATTAACTTACCAAAACTTTGAAAATTAATAATATAATATAATATTTATTTAATATATATATAAGTTATAATATTATATATAAAATATATTTTAAATATAATTAAATTATTTATATATAAAATATATATATACTATATATATTATATATATTGGTAATTAATAAGCTAAAATTTGTCATATTTTTTTAGCTATTTCTATATAACTTATAAGATTATTAATCAAATAGTTATATTTTATTATCATTTTAAATATATTAATAAAACCTATTATCTTTAATAATAGGGCTATTATGCCCTTTATTTTTTCTTTTATATTATTATATTTTTAACTAATTATCCTATTTTACTTTCCCTAAATTATAGTTTTCTAATTGGCTTGGGTATATCTTTTAATTAAGTTTTTAAAGTATTTTACATTTCCTTAATAATAATAATATTTATAATATTATTAACAATATCTTATTACAATATTTATAACATATCATATATATTTAATAGGTAACCATCCTACCCCTAGCCTTTTAAATTATTTAAAAGTTATTATAATAGCTTTAATTATTAAGAAAAAGGATATTTATCCTTTTTTTTATATCCCTTTTTTTAAATTTTAACCTAAAAATATTATTCTTTCTAATATATATCTTTATATAAATATAAATATATATTTCAATTTAATAATAATTACAAAATATCTTTTTTTATTTTTATAATATACCCTTAAAGCTAAACCTTACCACTTAAGAAGCATTTCTTTTAGAAGGGATAATTTAATCTATTTGGTAAGGTTAATCATCTTATAGGAAAAGATTTAAGCTAATTAAATCTAAGTTGGTATAGTTTATTATTAAAAACTTTAGCTTTAATTATAATAATATTATACTTAAATTATTAGCAATAAGATAATTGGTTAAAATATAAATAATCTAATTACTTTAAATAAATTATTATAAATTAATATATTCTTATATAAGTTAATTAATAATAGCTAATTTTAATCCCTTTTAGCTACCCTTTTCTTTCATCCTTATAAGATTACATTTTTAATAACACCCTTTTTAAATTTATCCTTTATATTATTTCCATATGATTTACTTATCTTAACTTAAAATAAAAGATATTAAATAATTAATTAATCTTTATTAAAGATTTTAATATTAATTATCCTACCCTTATAAGTTATAATTTATTAATAAGTTTTAAATTATTATAATTAAAAAAACTTAAAAAAGCCTTAAATAATTATAAAACTTTTAAAATATTACTTACAAATTCTATCTATAAAATACTAATATTTTCAATTTATAAAATAGATAACACTAAATCTTATAAATCTAATAAAATTATTATAATATAAATTAAAATTAAAAAATATATAAATTTAATTTTTAATTTAAAGTTTTATATCTATTATCTTACACCTAACAACATATTCTTTAATAACTAATTTTATAATATTTTAACCAATATTATTAATACTATCACTATAATTAAATAAAAGAATAATTACCCTCCACCAAAAGCAAATTAATTTAAATTTATACGGTTATTATTATCTAATATAAAAGATAGGAAAGATAATATAAAAGATTAAAATTAAAAGATAATAAAGCTAAAATAGGAAAAATATATTAAATAATTATTTAAATTAAAAAAAAGCCTTATAATAATATTAAACCTGCTAAAAATGTTAGATAAATTTTAGCTTAATATTATACTTATAAAGATAAAAATAAAAAAAACTTTTAATTTTTACCTATTCCATAATATAAACCTATTTATTAATTCTCACTTTTAAAAATATAGTGATAAACTTATTTATTATAAAATTATTCCTTTAAAATTATTAATAAAAATAAAACTTCTTTATTTAAAACTTAATACACTTTAAAGTAATTTACTTACTTAATTTAAAAAGCTTTAATACCTTAAAACTATAAGTAAATTAGCTAAAATTTATACTATATTTAATTTCTTATTCCTTATAATTAAATATAAAAATTCTAATATTAATACTTTTTAACTTTTTATAATTATTTAAAATAAAATTATTATAAAATATATTATTTACTTTAATATTATTTAAAAAATTAATTAGTTTTTAGAAGTAAAGGGTTATTTTATATTTTTTATTATTATTACTTTTAATATTATATTAAATAATATTAAGGTGTAGTTATATATTTCCTAATAGGATTATAATAAAAAATGTGGCAAATATTTTATTATTTACCTTATTAATATTTTTATATTATTAAAATAAGAGTAATATATAATATTATATAAATATATTCTAAATATATTTTCGTAGGTAATAAAATAAAAATTATATATGAAATATATTATAACTACCTTAAAGGATATTATATTACTTATAAATAAGGAGTTAAAAGGAGTAATAAATATAGATTATAACATATTAAAAGAAGGAAGTTTATTATTAAAATATAATTTATATTTAGGGAGTATATTAAGTTTGGGGGAAATAATTTAAAATATATTATTACCTAATTAGAAATGTTTAAGGTAATTAATATTATCTTTAAATAGTATATTTTATTTAAAAAATAACAAAATAAAAAGCAATAAAATAAAAAAGAATAAGTTAACTTTAAAGAATAATTTAAATATTAAAAATTATTATAAAAAATGAATAAATTTTATTAAAAGTTAATAAAATATAATAACATATAGGTTTTTATATTTTAAGATTTTTAGGATAGTAATATTAATAAATAATTAAATATCTAAAAGGATAACGTTTTTAATTTTACTTATATATTAATTACTTTTTTAAATTATAATATTTACTTTTTTTCTATTAAATTATTAATAAATATGATTTTAAGGAATAAATAATATTATTTAAACAAATAATAATTGGTATGGTAGCATATTAAAAACTTTTTAATATAATATAATTATAAGCCTTTAATGTTTTAAAGGTATATAAGGGCTTAAACCTTATATTAGCAATAATGGCCTTATTTTCTTTTCTTTTTTTTCCTATTCTTATTAAAAAAGTAAGCTTTTAAAGTAAAAGGATAATAAATGATGTAATTATATAATATGAGTAGAAAAATAATATAACAATATAATTTTTCTTCGATAAAGTATAATTCTTATCTAAAGATTTATTAAATAATAATATTATATACCTCTTATAAGATAAATAATTATTATAAAATAATCTTATATATATATGGGTATATGGTGTAATAATAATAATAATAATAATAATAATAATAATAATAATAATAATAATAATAATAATAATAATAATAATAATATAAAATAATTTTAATATTATTTTATTTTATTTTTTAAAGTATAAAAATATTTATATATATATATATTATTAATAATTAAAATATAAGGATATAATTTTTAAATTATTTAAAATTATTAAAAATATAATTTATTAATATTATATTATATATTTAAAATTTAATTTTAATTTTAATTAAAGATTTTTTATACTAAAACTCGATTTGAAAATTATTATAAAAAATTAAAAAATAATTAATAAGGTAATTAATAAAAAACTAATAAATAATTAATAAGGGAAAATAAAAAAAACCTTTAATTTTTATAAAATTAATCCTTTATTAATCCTAGGGTTATAAAGATAAAAAAAATATTATTAAATAACATATTTAATTTTACACATTTTAATATTAGATATATGATTATAGCTATTTTATAACTTAAAATGATTAAATTTAAAATAATAAGATTAATTTAAAAGTTCCAAAAGCTTTTTTAAAAGCTTTAAAGTTTTGAGTCATTAGAGCCACTAAAGCCATTAAAGCTTTAAGCTATTAAAGCCACTAGAGCTATTATAGCTTTAAGCTATTAAAGCCATTAGAGCTATTAAAGCTTTAAACTATTAAAGTTTAAAAGCTTTTATATATATAAAATTTAATATCTCCACCAATCTTTTATATAGAAATTTAGAAAAATTATAAATAAATAAAGATTTAAATTTTTATTTAAATAATATAAAGTATATATAATTAGCCCTTTTTATTAAAAAATTATTAAAGATTAAAAATAAGGTTTTAAAATTAAAAAATATATAATTATAATTATATATAAATTTTATCACATAATTATAATAACATAATAATAATAATCGTAAAATTAAAAAGTTAAGCTTAAATTTAAATCCCATATAAAATAAATAAATAAATAAATAATTAATTAATTAATTAATTAATTAAAAAATAAATAAATAAAAAGTTAAAAGAAAATAAAAAATATATATAAAAAATTAGAAAAAATTAGAAAAAAATATAAAAAAGATATTAAAATAAAAATAAATTTAAAAGTCATAAATTTAGCCTCCAATTAGGATAATACTTTTTTTTTTACCTTTATTTCTAATTTAAAACTTAACTTAAACCCTTTAAGAACTAGCTTTCCGCGAGGAAAAATTTTAAACCTTTTTTTTATTTTTTAAAAATCCCTTAAACCCAAGCCTTAGTAAGGAGTAGGGCCGTGATTTTTTAAAAATTAAAAAAAGGTTTAAAAATTTTATTTAAATTTAATAATTAAAGGAAAAAAATAAAGAAAAAAATAAGTATTATTTCGTTTAAAAATAAATTTATAACTTTTAATCTTTTTTATTTTAATAATTTTTAAAATATTTTCTTTATTTTTTAAAAATTTATTTAAAATTTATTTTATTTTTAATCTTTTTAATTAAATATTTACTTATATTTAAATAATACTTTTTATATTTATTTATTTACTTATTTTACGCATTACTTTTATATATTTTTTTATTTATAAATATTATTTCTATTTATATATTTATCTTTTTATATATCTTTTTATATATCCTTTTACTTAATTATTATTATATTAAAGCGACAGGTTTTAAAGTAATTATATAACCATAATTTAAATCTACATTTTAATTTTTTTATTTTAATATTATATATAAAAGGAAAGAAGTTAAATATATTATTTTAATGTATACTTTTAATAACTTTTTATTATAATAATTTATACCTTTTTAGCCTTTATTTTTAAATATTTTTTTATTAATTATTTAATATTTTTAAAGGATTAAAGCATATAAGAATTTTTATAGCTAATAAGCTTAAGCTTATCGATTATTTTAACTTTTAAAGCTTTCGCTTTAGCTTATTTATTAATTTTAAATTTTTACTTTATATAAAATTTAAATATAAGGTTTTATTTTTAATTTTATGATTTTTACCATTACATTATTACAATTACATTATAAAGTTTATACATAATTATTATATACCTTTTCATTTTTAATTTTTATTTTTAATTTTTAATATCCTTTTAAATAAAAATGCTAATTATATACTCTTTATATTAATTAAATAATAATTTAAATATATATTTATATAAAAGTTTTTATAGCTTTAATATACTTTTATAAAAAACGTTTTATATTAAACCTTTAATATATTAGTTTATAAATGTTTTATTAACATATATTTTAAACCATTAAATAAAAAATTAAGATATTTTTTTACTCATATAAATTATATCTTTATTAAATTACCATATATAAAGTTATTAAAGCTTAACGCTAAAATAAAATTAAAAACATATTTAATTTAATTATCATTTAATTATCGCTTACGAAAAAACATATTAATTACTTATTAATTTTTTATTAATTACCTTATTAATTTTATACTATAATTTTAAATCAAAATTTAATATAAAAAACCTTTAATTAAAATAATTAATTAAATATTTTTATAATAATAATAATATAGTTTAATTTAACTTATTTTAATTAAAAATTATTTATATAAAAATTTTAAATTATTTAAATAATATTTAACTTTTTAAAAAATAAATATATTTAATATAACATATTTTATATATAAAAAATATTAACATAAATATTAATACTATAACAAGAAAACATATATAATAAGAATAATTTTAAACATAATATTATTATTTTATATAAAATAATTTTTACCTTTAAAAGTATCATTTTACTTAAATTTGATAATAGGGTATTTGCGAAAAATAAGTTCAAAAAAAATCTCTTTTAAAGGAATAATTCTTTAAAAAATTTAAAAATTATTTTATTTAAAAGAAATTATTCTTTAAAATATTTTTATTATTTTTAAAAATAATATTTTTTAAATAAAATAAATAAAATAAATAAAATAAATAAAATAAATAAAATAAATAAAATAAATAAAATAAATAAAATAAATAAAATAAATAAAATAAAT
>KZ112688.1:5567-50344 GCA_002120305.1 Hypoxylon sp. CO27-5 | reverse complement strand
TATTATTATTATTATTATTATTATTATTATTATTATTATTTTTATAATTATTATTTATATTATTATTTTTAATATTATTATTATTATTAATATTATTATTACTATTATTACTATTATTTATTATTATTATTATTATTATTATTATTATTATTATTATTATTATTATTATTATTATTATTATTATTATTATTATTATTATTATTATTTATTAAAATGTGATTATATAACATTAAATTATATAACACACTTTACACCTTAAGTAAGGATAAGACTAAAATAACATACCTTATAAAGCTATTTTTATACTTAAACTTAAATATTATTTAATTAATTTAAAACTAATTTCACTTATAACTAACTATATAATTATTCATACTTTATTATATATATAATAAATCTTATTTATCCAACATTAATTAATAATTAATATAATAATTAATCATAAATAATAAAGATTTCATTTAGAAAAATCTAATAAGATTTTATATTTAAATAATTTAAATAAGAAAAGATAAATTTAAAAAATTATTAAAAGATATATTACTTTAATTAAATTATTATATAAAGCCTTTTATTTTAATTAAATTAATAAATATATTATTTAACCATAACACTTTATATAAAGTTTATTTAATTAATTTTAATCTTTTACTAATTATATCTTAAAACATTTTATACATTAATAAACTTATATTAATTATATATTAAAAATATAAAAGATTATTAAAAAGTCAAATTATTTAAACTTTATATTATTATAAAAAGCTTTTTATTTTAATTAAATTAAAGTAAATATATTACTTTAATTTATTTATTATATAAAGTTTATTTTATTAATATTATGTTTTTAAATTAACTTAAAAATTTGAAAATATTTTATACATTAAAAGATTTATATTTACAATATATAAAAAAGCTTTAATTAAAATTTATCACATTTAAAGCTACTAATAAGTTAATAATGTTAAAATATTTTAAAAAAGATTTTTTAATATATATAAAAGAATTAATTAAAGCATATTATACCTAAAACTATTAATAAATTAATAATATAAAATATTTTAAAAAAAATTATTTATTATATCTAACCTTATATACCTTTTATATATATTTATTTTATATATTTATTTTACATACTTACCTTATACATTTACCTTATATACTTATCTTATATCTTTATTATTTATATAATATTTTATAAAATATATAGGAATAATTATTAAATAATTATTAATTAATAATTATATATTTATTACCTAACAATTTTTACTATATAATTAGTAATTATTATACATTAATTAACCTATATTAAAAAGTTTACATATTATTACTAATAAAATTATAATATATATCCTATAGCTTTATTTTACACCTACTTAAAAAATAATAAATCTAACCTATAATTAAATAAATTTATACTATAAATTATATATAATATAATATATTAAATTAATTTATTATAAATAACCTATAATATATAAATTATCTTTTTTTAAATCTTTAATTTATTTTTAACTTTTTAATTATTAAATTAATACCTATTAAATATTAAATTTTATTTTTAAATTAAAAGATCTTAAATAATTTATACCATATATACTTATTTTAAAATATAAAATAACCTTATATAAATTATCCTTATTAATAAAATAGGTAATAAAAAGGTAAATTAATAATATTATATTAATAAAGATTTAATAAATTTAAATATTAAAATAGCTAAATTAAAAATAATAATAATTATAATATTAAATACTTATATTACCAAATATTTTATTATATATTTAAATAAATATTATAATAAATAATTTTAATAAAAATTTTATAATAAGTTTAATAAATAAGTTATATATAATTTTTTAAAATTATATAAATTTCTTTAATTTAAAATGATTTATTATTTTAAATATTATAAAATATATATTAAATTTTATAATATTTAAATTTTTTCTAATTAATTAAAAATGGTAATAAATAAGGAGGTTTTTATATCATATTTAAAGAATAAAATGGAGGTAATATTTAAGGCTATATTAAAATATTTCATAAATATAAATAACTTATATTATATAAATAATATTATTAAAATAATTAAATAAATAAAAAGGCTTAATATAAAAAGCTTATAAATTAGAAAAAATATTTTTATAAAAGATATAAGTTATATAAATAATATTAAAAATAAATAAAATAAATTATTAAAAATATAATAATATATTTTAATATTAATAAATATGTTAAGTATTTATTTAGTAAGTTTTTAAAGATTATATATAATATATAATTTCCCAAGTTTTTTATTATTAAAATAATTTAAGGGAATATTGTTTAAATAAAAGCCCTTATATAAATAAATTATATAAATATAGAATTAACTAAATATATTAAGAATATATTTATTTTAAAACCTAAAATCAACTATTAATTAAAATTATAAAGATTTATTATTATTTAAAAGATTAATAAAGGAATTAAAGGTTAAATATACAAAATCAAGATTTAAAAATTTAAAATTAAATTATTAAGTTTAAAAGATTTAAAATTAAAACTATTAGGAATATTAGATTTATCACTAGGTTTATTAAAGCTAATAATTTTATTAAAACCCTTAAAGTATATAAAATCCTTATAAAAATTAAATTTATTTAATTAATAAGGTATATATTAGAAATAAAGGCTTAAATATTACTAATAATAACTATATTAAAATTTAAATCATTAATAATAACCATATTAAGATTTAAATTATTAACATTAATAATAACTATATTAAAATTAAGATTATTAATATTAATAATAACTATATTAAAATTAAAATCATTAATATTAATAATTACCATATTAAAATTAATTTTTAACACTAATAACAATTATATTAAGATTTAAATTATTAACATTAATAATACCTATAATAAAACTTAAATTATTAATATTAATAACAATTATATTAAAACCTAAGTTATTAACACTAATAATAAACATATTAAGGTTTAAATTATTAATTATATTAAAATTTAAATCGTTAATATTAGCAATAATTATATTAAAATTTAAATCACTAATATTAGTAATAACTATATTAAAATTTAAATCGCTAATATTAATAATAATTATATTAAAATTTAAGTTATTAATATTAGTAATAACCATCTTAAAATTTAAATCGTTAATACTAACGATAATTATATTAAAATTCAAATCATTAATATTAATAATAATTATACTAAAATTTAAATTATTAATATTAATAATAACCATATTAAGATTTAAATTGTTAATATTAATAATTATATTAAAATTTAAATAATTAATATTTATAATAATTATATTAAAATTTAAATAATTAATATTTATAACGGTTATATTAAAACTTAAGAAATTAATACTTATAATAGTTATATTAAAATTTAAGTAATTTATATTTACAATTATTATATTAAAATTAAAAGTATTAATTCCTATAACTATTATATCTTATAAATATTTATTTAAAATTATACCTAATATATATAAAAGATAAAAATAAATGATATAATTATGTAATATTATTATAAGATCTTTTTAACCTTATTAAAATATATAATAATAATTTAATTAAATTTAATAAAAAAAAATATAACCTTTTAATTAAGAAAATTAAAAATTTTAAAGACTTATATTATAAAATAAAAATAAAAATTAAAATATTTTAATATATATTTTTAATAATATTAATAGGATATATTTAAAAATATTATTATAATTAATTAAATAGAAAACCTTATATTTAAAAGATAATAACTAAGCTTATATAAAAATATAATAAATATATATAAATAAATAGAAATTAATTATAATTTATATAATTATAAATAAAAATCTTAAACTTAATTTTAAAATATACTTAAAAAAATTAATTATATAAATTAAATAATTTTAGAAAGATTATTTACAAATTATATTAAAAATAATTAATTATAAAAAAGATTTATTAATATAATATAAGAATATAAAATATTTAAATATATAATAATTTAATTTATAAATAATTTTAATAATATATATATATATAGTTTTAAAATATAATTAAAAATAAAAAATAATATAGGTAATAAATATTTAAATAATTATAAAATTATTTAATTAATAATTAATATTAGATTAATTATATATATTAAAATAATAAAAATTAAGGATAATTTTATTCCTATAAAAGTAAATAGGAAGGTTAATAATATTTAAACTAATATTTAAATTAATATTTAAATAAATATTTGAATTAATATTTAAGTTAATATTTGAATTAATATTTAAGTTAATATTTGAATTAATATTTAAGTTAATATTTGAATTAATATTTAAATTAATATAATATTAATAAGTAATATTTTATATATAAAAAATAGGGATATTAGTTTATAAAAGTAATTATAATAAAATAAATAATTAAGATTTTAAATTTTTAATTTAATAATTTAAATTTTACCTTTAAAGTATTAATATTAATTTATTTCTTTAATATAATTAAATAAAACTTTATTTTGTTTAAAGTATTAATTTATACTTTTTTATTAGTTTATATTAAAGTGTATAATAATTTTTTTATTTATATTTCCTTTTAATTTAATAGGTAATAAATAAATAAATTATTAAAATGATTTTAAACTTAAAAAATTATATTTTTAATTAAGGTTATATTTATTTAAAGGTTTGGTAAATATGTTAGTAAGATTTTTAACGTTTAGTATATATTATAGTTTAATGTGGTTAATTTTAATTTTTTGTTATAAGTAAAAATATTAAATTTAAATGTGTTTATTTTTCTTATTTATTGTTATACTTTTTGTTTATTTTATAACTTTAATGTTATTTTTAAATATTATAATAGGCTTATTAAATATATTATTTAATTTAGTTAAAAAGTTGTGAATTTATATAATATTATTAGCGTATTTATTTAAGTTAATAAATTTTGTTTTAAATAAATTTTTAAAAATAATTGTTTAAAGTTAAGATGATTAAAAAATTGGTTTATTTAATATAAAAAAAATAATGTTAATAGTTAAACATTTAATAAACAATATATACTTATATATTTTTTACTTAATTATTAAATTAATATGTTATATAATATTAGGGAAAAAGTTAGGATTAAAAAATATAAAAATAGATTTATTTATAATAAGGTTTAATTCCTTTAATACTTTTTTAATATAATTTATTTAATTAATTTTTATGTTATTTATTAATATTAATTTAATAATTTATATATTTAAAAATTGATTAATATTTCTTAAATCTTTAAGTTAAATTTCCTTATTTAAGTTTTATTTAACCTTTTTTAGCTTTTTTTTATTTAGGTTAAATAAAATAAAATTATTTATATATAAAATAATAATAATATTTAACCTTTTATTAATATAAATAATATTATTTAATATTAAAAGAATAAAATTATATTTATTTATAAATTAACATATCTTAATTTATTAAATAATGTTAACTTATTTTAAGTTATATAATAAATTTATTAACTTAATAATTTTGTTTGTTATGTATTTATATTATTTAACTTTAATAAGAAATTTATTAAAATAGTTTTAAAAAAAAGGGAAATTAATATATAAAAATTTATTCCTTTAGGTTATTATTTAAGTATATAATAATAAAATTAATTTATATTATATGTTAAGCTTAGGTTATAATAAATGTTATAAGAATTTATTAAAAAGTAACTTTGGCAATTATTACCTTTATTTTGTTATAATTAATATTTTTTTAAACAAAGTTTTTTATAATAATATAAGTTTTATATTTTTTAAATTTTTTAATTAAAAAGAATTTTTTCTTTAAAACTTATTTAAAATTAATAATATTTTTACATTTAATAATATTATAGTTAATAAATTTAAAAATATTTTTTTAAAAAATCTTATATATTTTAATAAAGATGATTTTTAATTATTTAATTTATTTATTATTTTTAATTATTTTAGCTAAAATTAAATTTATATTATTTTAAATAAATAATATTTAATAATGTTTAATGAGTAAGGAAAGTTTATATAAATGATTTTTATTATTTTAATTAAAAATTAAAATATTTTTAATTATATATATAAAGTCTTATTGGATTATTAATATTTAGTTATTTTTATTAAAGAAATTAAGTAATTCATATTTTAAGTTATTTTTTATAATATTTTTTATATTTTTTAGCTTTTTTTAGAAATAAGTTATTAATATTTCAAAAATTTTATTATAATTAATAAAGGTTATATAATAATATATATTTAATATTTTTTTCTTTTTAAGTTAACCTTACTTTTACTTAATAATTTTTATTTTTTTATTAATAATATTTTTATTAATTATATTATAATTTTTATTATAAATATAATTTTTAATAATAATTTTATAATAAAAACACTTTTAAATATATTTAGGTAAGGAATATATAATATTATAAGGATTAGGGACATTTTTTAAATTATTAAAATCTTTATAAAATATAATATATAATATTTTAAGTATATATTTTTTGTTAATAATTTAAATAATATAATTATATTTTTAATATAGTTTAATAAAATAACTTTTATATTTTATATATTTATTTTTTTAAACTTAATCCTTTAATTTTTATTAATATATATTATATATTTGGAATTAATAATTTTTAAATTAGTAATGTTAGGTTTATGATTTTTATTAAGGTTTAATTTGTTAAAATAATATTTAATAATTATATAAGTATTATTTATAAAAGTGTTAAACCAATTTAATATATAGGTTATATTTATTATAATTTATGATTAAAAATATAAAGAGATTTTTATTTAAATAATTATAATTTATATTATATTTTATATTACTTAAATATATCTTTTAAGTATATTATTTTAATATTAGTTTTAGGGTATAAATATAATAAAATTAATTTTATTTTTTATATAAAATATTTTAAATTAAATTATTTTAAACTTATAGCCTTTATTTAAATAGATTATGATAATTTAATAGCTTTTATTATTATTATTAAAGGGTAAAGTAGTAAAATGGAATAGGATTTTTTTAATAATAATTTTAAAGGTATTTTATATATTATTTTTTTTGTTTATATATATTAAATATTTAGTATTAATTTTTATTATTAATAATAAGGGAAAAGTATTTATAATTTTTAATTAATTTTAAGTTAATTATACTTATATTATATTAAAATATTTATTTAATATAATTTATTTTTTCTTATAGATTAATAAATTTAATCTTTTATATTTTTATTTAATTATAAATAAAATATAATAATATTTTAATTTTTAATAAAAATAAATTAATTTTAATAATCTTTTATATTATTTAAATTAATTATTATATATTAAAATAATAAAGCTTTTAATATTAAAATATTAACTTTTATATGATTTTATTTATCATTCAAAATATGTTATTATTAAAGGCTTTTATAAAAATATATTTAGTATTATTAAATTTTATTAAAAATAATTTTAATAATAATTTTTATTAACCTTTTATAAATTTTTAAGGTTTAAATATATTAAGTTTTTTTATACTATATTATTATAATAAAAATTTATATTTTTTAATATTTAATAAAATAATAATATTATTTTTAATATTTTTAATATTATATTTTATAATATATTTATTATAATAATAAAATAATTTATTTAAAAATATTTTAATTAAAAAAATTTTAATATATAAGATATAATTTAAAATAATAAGGAAATAGATTTATAATATATTTATAAATTTATAACAAATATAATTTATCTTTTTTATTAAAATTTTTTTAATATTAGTATTAATTATAAATTTAAATTTTTATATATTAATAAAAATTTTAACATTATAATTTAAGTTATTATTTATAATATAAATATTTAAATTAATATTAAATAATAAATTATTTTTTATATTAATTTTAATTAAAAAAATATAAAAATAAAATATTAATAAATAAGTTAAAAGGTTTATAATAAATAATTTTATTATAATTAATAAATTAAAATTTTTATTAATTTTTTTTATATTATTAATATTAATTAATATTCCTTTTTTTTAATTTATTTTAGTTTAATAAAAATTTATTAGTTATTTTATATTATTTGGTTATATATAAGTTAAGAAGAAAATAATGTTGGGTTTGTATATAAGTTTGTTAAATAATTTAAATTTATTAATATTAATTTAAAATTATAAATAATTTTTATAAGTTTAATTATTTTATTTATAATTATTATAATTATTATTTTGATATAATTTAAGATAATTTTTAATAAGTGTTTATATTATTTATAATTAAAATATAAAGGATTAAGGTTAATATTTTAATTAAGCTTTTTATTAATAGTTTTATTATTATTATTATTATTATTATTACTATTTAAGTTATTTTAATTATTATGGTTATGATTTTTATTATATTTATAGCCTTTATTTCTTAAGTTATAAAAGGTTTTAAAATTAGTTATTAATTTTATTTTATTTTAAAACTTATTATTAAAGTTTTTAATAATATTATTAATTATTATATTTATATTTTTAATACATTTTAAAATAAATTTTATTTAATTAAATATATTATATTTGTAAATAGTAAAGAATATAATGATTAATTATTTTTATTTAATTAAGAGATTAATATTATAGTATTAGCGAATTTATAATTTTTATTTAAATAAGAAGGTTAGAAATTTTTTTTTATTATATTTTATTTTAATAAGGTTTTTTTAAAGTTTATATTATTAAATCTTTTTTATAAATATTTATAATTTTATAAATATTTTAAGTATTTTAACTTTATTATAAATATTTATAATAAGGTTAAAAGATTTTTTTTATTAATTTTTATAATAATAATAGTAAGTTTAAGTTTATTAAAGTATATAAAGTATATTCTTTTTTTATATTTAATAATTTCTAATAATAATATTAAGGTATTATAATATATTAGCTAGTTTTAAATATTATATAAATAGTTTTTTTTATTTAATATGAAATTAAAGTATTTTTAATTTAAAAAGTAATTGGAATTATTTTTAAATATGTTTTTTTTTAGCTTTAGGGTAAATGTAAAGATTTTATTATTATTATTATTATTACTTTTTAATAAGTTAAATAAGGAAGAATATTATTTAGGTTTATTAGTAAGAAATAATGGTTTAAAATTAGCTTAAATAATCTTATGGGAAATATTTAATTAATAAGGGATAGTTATATTTATTAATAATTAATATAATATAATTTTTAATAATAGGATAATAGATTTTATAAATATAATTCCTTTCCTTTTATTTATAGCTTTAATATTTATAATATATGGTTTATTAGGATTTTTAATAAAATTTATTTCTTTAAGTTTTTTTATATTTAAATTTTTTTTATATAAGAAGTTTTAATTTTAAAAAGTTTATATATTTTTTATAATATTTATTAAAAGTTATTTATTATTATTGTTATTTTATTATAATAATTAATATTTTTTTAATTTAAAATTTTTTATATTTTTTATGTTTATATTAAAAATTATAGTTAATTATATTTAATTTATTTATTAATTTTTATATTTTATTAATTATTAAAATTATTTGATTTATAATTAATGTTATTTTTAATGATGTATTTAAATTTAATGATTTATTATATTTTATAATAGGTTATATAAAATATTTTTTATAATATTTATGATTAATATGGTAATTTTATAAATAATAAGATTTAAAGTTATAATTATAAGGTTAAAATATATGATATTAAAAATTAATAAAATAAAGTTATTATAAAAATAATTATAATAAAATAAATAATTAAAATTTTAAGTTTTTAATTTAATAATTTAAGCTTTATTTTTAAAATATTAATATTAATTTATTTTTTTAATATAGTTAAATAAAATTTTGTTTTGTTTAAAATATTAATTTATATTTCTTTATTAGTTTATGTTAAAACATATAATAATTCCTTTATTTATAATTTATAAAATATTTATTTAAAAAGTGTAAAGTTAAATAAATAAGATAGTGGTATTATATATAAGATATTAGAAAGGATAATAATAATAAAAACTTTAAGATATTTTTTATTAAATATAAAAGTATTAAAAATAAATATAATAATAATAATAATAATAATAAATTTAATATATGATTTTTATAATAAAATAATATAAAGAATTAAAATAATAATGATATTTTAATAAATTTTATATAATATTATATTATATATGGTAATATTAATAATAAGTATATTATAAACTTTTTATTAAATTAAGCGATATTATATATATTTATAAGATTTAATAAGTTTAAAATTGGTAATTTATTTAAAATATAAATTATATTTTAATTAGGAAATTAATATATTAATATATTATATGGTATTATATTTAATATTAAAATAATAAAAATATTATTTAAAAGTAAGTTATAATTTAAGGTTTTATAAAAGATATATCCTAATATAGGATTTAATATTATAATAATAGGATAATATAAGGTTTAATTTAATAATAATTTAAAATAATTTAATTTAGGTATTGTAAATATGTTAACCTTATTTAAAGTAATTCTTTTTTAAATTATATTAATAAAAATATTATTTTTATTATACTTTAAAAATATAAATTAATTTAGCATTTTTTTAAATAATATTAAAAATATTTTAATTTATAAGAATAAAAAGTATTTAATTATTTGAAAATGAGGTTATTTATAATTTATGTTAAATAATTAAGATTTTATTATTATATATTATTATTTTATAAAAATCAAATTTTGGTAAATATATTAAAGATTTAGTTACTTAGTAATAAATTAATTATATTATATATTTATAAAGGTAGGTTATGATAAATTAACTTGTAATATAATTAAAAAGATTAATAAATATTATTATTAATATTAACTATATAATAATATATTTAAAAGGTTTAAGTTTATAATAAAGGATAATATTAACTTTAATTATAATATTTATGTTAATATTATATATATAAAAGATAAGTTAATACTTTATATTATTAATAAAGTTATATTATTTTAAGTTATAAGGTTTTTAAAAGATATAATTGTTAAATATATTTAAGAAATATTATAAATATTATAAATTAATATATATTTAAAATTATTTAATAATTTAATCTTTAATATTAATAAAAACTTTATAATGGTAAAATTTATAATAAATATAAAATTAATAGTAATTTTTATTAAGGAAGTTTTTATTAAGGTATATAATTTGATTAGATAATTAAAGAAATATTATAAATTATTATAATAAGTTTATGAAATTATATGTAATAATTTCTAAGATATTATAAATATATTATATATTTTATAAATAATTATAAAAGTTATTAATAATATTATAAGATTAAATAATTTAATTTTTATATTATTCCTATTTAATATATATTTATAATTATTAAATAATTTATTCTTAATATTATCTTTAATAATATAAATTAAAATAATTAAAAAGGTAATAAAAAATTTATATGTTAAAAGTAAAATGTTAAATATTTAATATATTTAAAATAAAAAATAATTTAAGTATTTTTAATATGTTTAATTTATTATTATAATTTAAAATAAAAATTTATTAAGAAAATAAAGGTTAAATAAAATTATATAAATTAATTATATATAATAATAAAATTTATATTATTAAAATTAATAAAAAGCTTATAAATTTTTAAATAATTATTATAAAATTATATTTAAAGGATAAATTAATTTATATCTTATATGATAATAAATTTAAATTTAAAAATAAAAATATTATAAATAAATATATATTAAATAATAAACTATTTATTATTAAGAAGAAAAAAGATAATTATTTAAAAATAAAAATAAATTAAAAGATATAATTAATAATGTTAATAATATTATTTAAAAAAAGGTAAAAAATAAATGGTTTATTATATAACTTTATAAAAAAGGTAAGATTATAACTTCTAAAAAACTATTTAAAGTAAAGTTTTATTATTTTAATAATATTAAATTTTAATAATATTTCATATTACCAAAATTAGTAAATAATAAGTTAATATTATTAATTATATAATATTTTAAACCCTTTTTAAAAAGTTATATAAAATTATAAATAACTTTAATAATATAAGATTAATTTAATTATGACTTATATCTTTTAAAAAAAACTAATTAAGGCGATTCCGATAATATAAATTTCATCTCGATACACCACCTTTTAGGTATAGAAATCAAATAAGAAGGTAAATAGTAGCCAAAGCCCCATGTCACATGGAGCCCTCAGGCTAACCTTGGAGCACAGCTACTGCAACAGCTACTGCAACAGCTACTACAACAGCTATTGCAACAGGTTTAATCCAATCAGTCTAATCCAGTCAGTCTAATTCAATCAGCTATTTAGTCAGCTATTCAATCAGCTATTCAGTCAGCTATTCAGTTAGCTATTCAGTTAGCTATTTAGTCAGCTATTCAATCAACTATTCAATCAGCTATTTAGTCAACTATTCAGTCTATACATATATACATATATAGATATGGTAAGGTAATATTGCTAAAAGACGCCACATAATATAAGACTTTTTAACTACCACCTACCTTCTTAGATAATTTAAACATCTAAAAGGGGATATATTAAAATAAAATTTATATTACCAAAATCGTCTTAATTAACTCTTCTAAAGGATATAAGTTGTAATTAAATTAACCTTATATTATTAAAATTATTCATAATTTTATATAACTTTTTAAAAAAAACTTAAAATATTATATAATTAATAATATTAATTTATTACTATTTAAATTTAATAAAATAAGGTATTATTAAAATTTAATATTATTAAAATAATAAAACTTTTAAAGTATTAAATATTTAAAAATTTAAAGATTATAATATATTTTTATTTAAAAAATATAATAAAAAAAAGTATAGTAATATTTAAATATTTAATTTATAAATTATATATAAGATAAAAAATAAAGTAATAAATATATTATATAAAAAGTTAAAATTAATTATATAAAGCTATAATAATAAAAGAAAGTAAATAATTTTAACATAATTATTAACTATTTAATATTTAAGTTAAAAAATTATTATTATATTAATATTATTACTTATAAAGTAAAAAATATTTATATAAATATAAGATATAACTTAAATATATATATAATTTAAAATACCTTTAAACTATATAATCTTAATTAAATTATTAGAAAAGTTAACATATAAATATTTTAAAAACATAATTATAATTATATTAAAATTAATTTATAACATTATTAAAATTAATATATATTAATAAATAATATATTTAAAATATTATAAAGAAAAACTTAATATAATTATATTAATTTATAATTTATATTTATTTATATTAAAATTAATAAATTATTTTAAACTTATTAAGACATAAATTAATAATATTCTTATAACATTAAATAAAATATTTAATAAAGTAAAAGAAAATAAGCTAAAAAATATGAAAATTTTAGCAAAACTTAAAATATTTTTAATTTTTTAAAAATTACTTATTTTTAATAATTATATCTTATTTATAAAAGAAAATAATAACTTATATTTAGTTTAAAAAAATAAAATAAAAAGATTAAATTTATAAAAACTAATATTAAAAATACCATATAATAATATATATAACAAAAAACCTAAAACACATATATCACCTTAATTTACTAACTTAAAGTAACCTTTAACCTATTAAAAACAGCTTAATATTATAACCTTAATAAAGATAAAGTTAAAAAACTTAATAAAAAATTATAATAATAAATAAATAACCTTTAATAAAAAATATATTATATTCCTTTTAACTTAAATATTATTAAGATTTTTATATTTATTAATAATTTTTTATAAATAATTTAAATTTAAATTTACAAATTAAATTTATAATTATTATTAACAATAAATTAATTTTTAAGGAAAAGTTTATAATAAATGATAACTTAATTTATTAAAATTTTATAAAATATAAATACATAATTAAAAATATATTAATAAACAAAATTTATATAATAATTAATAATATTAATATAAGATTTATTATTAATATTATAATTACATTAATATTAAAAAAACTTAATTTTTTAAATATTTTTATTATTATATATATTAATTTATTTTCCCTTTACAAATATATTATAAAGCTTAAAATAACCAAAAAAAAGAAATTAATAATTAATATAATATTACTATAATAATTATATAAATATTATAAAATAAGTAATATTAAATAAATTTATAAAAAAGATAATTTAATAAATTTAATAATTAAATCAAATATTAATAAAGTAATAAAAATTTTATTAATATTAACTACCTTATAATAAAACTTTAAAATTAAATTAAAAAAAATTAAAAACTAATAATTTAATATTAATAAATAAGAAAAAATACCTTTACAAATATAATAATAATAATATTTATATATTTTACTAATTATTTAAAACTTATTTATTTATTATTTATAAATATTAATAATAAACTAAAAAACTTAAATATTAACATATATAAGTAAAGGAATTATTATATACTTTAATAAAAACTAATAAAAAAGTATAAATTAATACCTTAAATAAAATAAAATCTTATTTAATTACATTAAAGAGATAAATTAATATTAATATCTTAGAGGTAAAGCTTAAATTATTAAATTAAAACTTAAAATTTTAATTATTTGTTTTATTATAATTACTTTTAACATATTATAAAAATAAAATAAATTTTTTTAAAAATATTAATAAACCTTATATTATTAGCTTTTATATTTAAATTTCTTTTAAATAATATATTAATATAATTTAAAAATAAAAATAAAAAAGGAAATATTTTAAAATAATTTATAATAATTTTATATAAAAGATTAAACTTAACAATAAAAATTTTTAATTAAAATAAAATAATTTTAATAATATTTGCTATATATTTGTTATATTCTTTTATATTTTTATGTTATTATTAAATAGTATAACTTTTAGGTATATTATTCTTATTTTTTATTTATTAAAAATATTTTTTAAATATTTTTTAAAATATTTTTAATAATATTTTAATATATATTAATAAATTTAATATATTTTAATAATAAAAATGATAATTATTAAATATATATTTAAATTATTTTAAATAAATTTAATAATAAATTTAATAATATAAGTATAATAAGTAAGAATTTTAATATATAATTTATAATTAATAACATAATATTTATATTTTATTAAAGTAATTATATAAAGATAAATATATAAAAAGTTACTAAATATTAAAAATATTAATAATTAATATTATAATAAAAAGGTTTAATAATATTATAATAATAACATTAATATAACATTATATATAAAATATAATTGGTTTATTTAAAAAATATTATTAATAAAAAAGAAATAATTTTAAAAATTATTTTAATAAACAAATTAAATAATTTTATTATATAATAATTAATAATAATTAAAGTTAATAAGAAAAAGAGGAAAAGGAATTAAGGAAAATATAAATTAAAAATATTAGTTTACATTATATTTCTTACCTATAATAACCCCTTTTAAAACTTATAACTTAATAAGTATATAATTATATATTAATAAAAAAAGAAAAGTTATTAATATTAAAATATAATTATATAATATTAGGTTATATAATATACTTTATACCTTAAATAAAGATAAGACTAAAGTGGTATATTTTACAAAACTATTTTTATATTTAAACTTAAATATTATTTAATTAATTTAAAACCAATTTTATTTACAACTAACTATATAATTATTTATACTTTATTGCTCACATGATAAACCTTATTTATCCAACATTATTATTATTATTATTAATATTATTTATATTTAAATTTTTATTCTATTATAATTTAACTATTATAATTATAAATTTATTTAATTTTATTTATTATTAATAATATAATAATATTTTATTATTTTTTATTTAATTTTTTATATTTTCTTTTTTATTATTAATAAAAATATTATTTTATATATTAATAATAATTTTTACTTTATTTAAATTTATTAATACCTTTTTATAATTTCTTTATATAATTAATACCTTAAATTTTAATTATTAACAAATTATTTATCTTATATAAGTATATTATTAATATTTTATAATTATATAATTAATCAATAATAAGCACTAGGTTTTTTTAACAATTATAAAATAATTACAAACCTAACTTATATTAATTATAATTTAATCTTATATAACTTAACTTTACTTTTAATATTATAACTTATTTTATACTTAATTAAATAATCTTTAATATTTAGTAACATCTTTACCCACTATAAGACAATTAATATAATCCTTATTTTAAACAACAATACTTTAATATTACTTTCTTACCTTTTTAATTTACTAACTTACCTACTTATTAATAATTAATTAAGACAACCCAACATATTTAACATATTAAACCACTTATAAGCAAAACACTTTATAATTCCTTTAATATTATAACACTTAAAACTTATAATTTATTTATACTTATAAAAATATACCATAATATTTAATAATTAGTTAATTTATTTTTTTAAATTAAATATAATAATATTTACTTTTTTAAAGCCTTATTTACTTTTTTATTTAAATTTTTATAACATCTTATATCTTTAAGTTTAAAAAATAAGAAATAACTTTCTAACATTTTAAAGTTTTTATTAAATTATTACCTTTTTATATAATATAAAATACCTACTTATAAATTTAATCATTACTTATTTATATTTTTTAATTAATAAATATATTAATTATTAAAAAATTATTTAAGTTTTTTTTATTATTAAATTATACTTATTTTTTATATAATTATTATTATCTTTAATAATTATTATTTAAGTTTTAATTATATATAAATATTATTAAAAATAGAAAAAAATATTCAAAATAATAATATTTATTATCTAATATTTATATTTAAAATATATTTTAAAATTATTAATAATAAATATTATTTAAGTTTTAATATATATAAAAATTTTTAAAAACTTATATTAATTATTAATAATAAATTAAATAAGATGTATAAGGAATTTATTAAAGCCTAAGTTATTATATAAAATTTAATAAATTATTAATATTATAAAATTTTATAATATCTTTAAATAAATTATCAATTTTCTTAACTTTATTTATAATATAATTTATAAAAAATCTTAAAATATATTAAATTTAGAATTAGAATAAGTTTTATTTATAATTTAATTAATATTAAAACTTTTACAATTATTAATATATATTTTAATAATATTATTAAAATTTAATATTATAATATTAACTATTAAAATATAATTAATAATAATATTATAAATTTTAACAACATTTCTTATATTAATAATAAAAATTATATTTTTAAAATTTATATAATTAACCCTTAAGGAAATATTATTAGTATATAATAACTTAGTTAAAAAATTTTTATTTAAATGAAGTTTAATTATTAAATTACCCCTTTAACCTTTTAAATTTACATTTAAATTGTTATTAAAATTTACAACACTTTAATTATTTTTGCTTATTTTATTAATAAATATCTTATGTTTAATGTTTTAATTAAAGTTTATATAAATAAAATTTGTTATTTTATTGTTAAAATAAATGTAAATAATATTTATTATTATAATATTAAAATAAATATAAATCCCATATATTTAATTATTAAAGATATTATTAAAATAAATTTAAATTAAATTAATATATTATAAAAAAACTTATATTAAATTATTAAAAATTTTAATGTTAATCTTAAACATATTTATTTTAAAAATTATTATTATTTTATAATAATAAAATAATAAATATATTTATAATCTTTTTATATTTTTTTTAATATATTATAATTAATTAAAATATTATATTTATTAATTATAATCTTATTAACTTTAAAAGTTAATATAATAAATTAATATTATTTAATTAATTTTTAAATATATATTAACATTTTTAAAAATAAATTATATTAAATTAATTAATATAAATAAGATTATATTAATAATAATATTTATATTATTATTTAAGTAAAATTATTTAACTATAATTTAATAATTACTTTTAATATTTTTAATTAAATTATAATAAATATAATAATAATTAACATTATTAATAATTAATACTTTAAATAATATATTTAATATATTATTATTAATTAAAAAAATAATTTTAATAATTAAAAATTAAAATATATTAACTTATTTATATTAAATAATATTATTATTAATGGAATAAATAAGTAAATAGGATAATAATAATTTAATATAATATTTATATTTTTATTAATATAATTTATAATATAATAATTAATGATATATATAAAGAAGTTATTAAAATTTATTTTAACAAGTTTTATTATAAAAATGTTATAAAATAATGGATGATTTAAATTAGAAAAGAAAGGATATTAATAAAGAATAACTTAGATTATTATTTAACTTAATTATTTATTAAGTTTAAGATTTTTAAAAATATAATAACCTTTAATTTTTTTAAAACTAAATAAGGTAAAGAAATGGTATTATGAAACACTAACTTTTAAACTTAGGTAATAGATTTAATTTATAATTCTTACTTTTTTTTAAATAAATAAATTAATTTAATATATAAATTATATTTATAATTACTTTAATCTTAATTTATAATCTTTTATTACCTCTTTTATAATAATTATATTTATTAATAATTTTTTTAATTATATTAAAAGTTATAATAAAGCTTAATATAAAGCTTTTTTTTTCTTAAGGTAATAAAGATTTAATATTTTATAAAATTAAAATATAATAAATTAAACTTAATTGTTAAAATAACTTAAATAAATAATAAAAAAAAAGATTTATTAAAAATATAATAAAGTTTTTAATATTTAAATAAATTGTTTTAAATATATTTATATTAATAAATATATTTTATTTAAATTATTAGGTATAAGATTTATAGTTAAAATAAAGAAAAAATATTTTTAAGTTAATAATAATATATATATAAAAAGTTTAATTTATAAGAAATTATTTATATAAGATATTTAATATAAATACTTTTTTTAAATATAAAAAGGTAATTTTTAAGATATTTTTAATAAAACTTTTAATAATATAAACTTAAAAAAATTAAATAAAGTTTTTAATATAAATAATATTAAGTTAATTAATATTATATTAAAAAAAGCTTTAAAGATATATTACTTAAAAAATATTTATAATAATAAGTTAATTATTTATATTAATTTGGGTATATTAAATTAAAGTTTTATTATTTTAATAATATTAAATTTTAATAATACCTTATCTTATTAAATTTAAATAACAATAAACTAATACTATTAATCATATATAAATCCTAATTCTTTTTAAAAATATATAAATAACTTTGGTAATATTAAATATATATAAATAAGATTTAAATCCTTTGGAAAAACTAATTAAGTAAATTTTAAAAATATAAATATTATTCTAATATACCCCTTTTTAAGTATAAAAATTAAATAAAAAAATAAATAATAACCAAAACCCCATATTATATAAAGTCCTTAAACTAATTTTAAAGCATAACTATTATAATAACTTTTATAATAAGTTTAATTTAATTTAGTTAGTTATTTAATTAGTTATTTAATTAATTATTTAATTAGTTATTTAATTTATACATATATATATATATAAATTTAATAAGGTAATATTACTAAAAAATGTTATATAATATAAGGTTTTTTAATTATTATTTACCTTTTTAAACGATTTAAATGTTTAAAAGAAGGTATATTAAAATGAAATTTATATTATTAAAATTATCTTAATTAGTTCTTTTAAAGGATATAAATTTTAATTAGATTAACCTTATATTATTAAAGTTATTTGTAATTTTATATAATTTTTTGAAAAGGGTTTAAAATATTATATAATTAGTGGTATTAGCTCACCACTATTCAAATCTAATAAAATAGGGTATTATTAAAATTTGATATTATTAAAATAATAAAACTTTTAAATTATATATTTAATTATAAATGGTTTATAAATTTTATTAAAGATTTTAAAATCTTTAAAGTTAAGAAATTAATAATTATTAAAAATATATTTAATAAAGTTATAATAAATAAAAAAATAAAATTTTATATTAACATTTTAATAATATAAAATATAAAGAAAATCTTATTATATATTAAAATAAAAGAATAAATATATAACAATTATTTAAAATTAAATTTATTATTTAGAAATAAATTTTATAAATAATATAATATAATTTTAAATTATTTAAAAACCTTAATAATAATAATAACTTACCTAAATACTAAAATATATATTAAGTTTATAAAATTAAAAGATATTATTTAAAAATAAATATTATATATAAATTATATTATTATTTTCCTTTTAATAATAATACTTATTAAAATAAAATATACTAATTTTTTAATAAAAAAAGACTTTTAATTTATATTTAAATATTTTAATATAATATATAATATTTATAATATATTAATATTAAAAAGAATAATATTTTTAAATAATATAGATAAAAAAGTTATAATTTATTATAAAATAAAGCTAAAATATATTAAAAAAATTAATACCTAAAAATATTATATTTTAATAATAAAACTTTTAAAGATATATAAAAGATTTTTTAATAAAAAGGAAGCTTTAATATTAATATAACATTATTATTAAATATATTAAAGTTAAAAAGAATATTAAAAAATAATATTAAAATATAGAATATATTATTATATAAAAGATATAAAATCTAATAATAATTTAATTAAAATAATAAAAAGATATAAGATATAAAAAGATAAAGAAATTATTAAATTATTAAAGAATAAAAAGATAATAATTAATCTTATTAATAATTAATAAAAATATTTTAAAATAAGATAAATTTATCCCCTTAAAATTTAAGATAAAAAATTTCTAAATTAAAAATTTAATATATTATATAATTAAGATAAAATAGATTAAATAAAATAACTAATATCATTTAACTATTTATATTTTATTATATAATATATAATAAAAAATAAATATAAAAGTTAAGTTATTATTAATTTTAAATTTTTTAATAAATTTATATTATTAAATAACTATCCTTTACCATAATAAGAAAATATAATATTATAATTAATTAATAAATGATATTTTAGTATTATTAATGCTTTATAATTTTTAATTAATTATTAATAATTAAAAGGTATATTAATTAAATAATAATAATATTATTAAAAAGATTTAAAATATCTAAAATTATATTTATAAATTTTAAGAATTTATTAATATTTAAATAAATATTTATAGATTAATAATTAAAACCTTTTAAAGATTTTATAAAGATATATATTAATAATATTATCATTTATAATAATATATTTAAAAATTATAAATATTATTTAAATATTTTTTTTAAATTTATTTAATAAAATTAAACTTATATTAAACCTAAAAAAGATCTTTTTTAAATATAGATTTATTAAATTATTTAATTTTAATATTAATAATAAAAAAATCTTAATAATTAAAGACTAAGTGAAAGCTTTAAAGAAAATTAAGATATTAATTATTTTAACAAATCTTAAAATATATATTAATATAATTACTTTTTTATGAAAACATATTCCTTAATATTAATAAAAGGCTTTATCTTTATGAGAATATAAAATAAAAATATTTATAATAAAAAAAAAAAAGTAAAAATATTATTAATAATAATGATTAAATATAAATATATTAAGAAAAATAATTTTAAATTAATTAATTTAAAGAAAAAATTATTTAAAATCATTTAAAATAAATTAATAAATCCCTTAAAACTTATATATTAAAATTATAATAATATTATATTCTTAAAGATTAATATATTTAAATAATAAGGCTTTAAAATAATACTTTTTTACTTAAATATAATCTAAAATAATAAAAATATATTTATTAATCAAATATAACTTATATTATTTTTATTAAAAATAATAATAAAAATAAAGATTAAAAATATAATTATAAAATTTAAAATAATTTATTTAATTTAAACTTATTAATAATATAAAATATAATTTTAATTATATAAAAAACTTATTATCATTTTAATAAATTATAATATAATAAAAAAATTATAAATTAAATATTTTTAAAAATATTAAATATTAATAAAATGAATAATAGGTTTATAATTATATTAATATATTTATTATAATTTAATTTAAATATTTATTATATTTTAAGAAAGATAAATTTAATATTAAATATATTTTTGTGTTTATTTATAAAGGATATAAGTAATAATATTATAAAGAAAAATAATTTATAAAAGTTAATATTAAATAATATAATAAATAATTTTAATGATTATATTAGTATAAAAATAATAATGGATAAAAACTTTAAAAAAAAGTTATTAATAATTATAATAATAATAAATATTTATATTAATTAAAAGAAATTCTTTTATTTATAAAAGATAATAAAAAGAATATAAGTAAATAATATTAATATAAGATTAAAAATAAATTTATATATTATATTAGTAATATAAACTAATAAAAGTTAATAATATCTTTTTATATATTAAAGAGCTTTTAAAGCTTATATATAATGTTAAATATTATTTTAAACCTAAATATATAATATAAAAATTAAAAAATATATTAATTTAAAACCTTTTAAAATATATATATATTAATTAATATTTATATTATTAAGAAAATATAATTAATTATTTAAAACTATTAGAAAAATTATTATTAATTAATTTTATCCTAATATTTTATTATATATAAATTTAATAAAAAGGTTTTATTAATCTTAAAATATTTCAAATATAAGGTTATATATTAGGCAAATTTAATATTAAAAACTTTAATATTATTAGATTAAGGATTATTATTAAAGGTAATATTAAATAAAGATTTAAAATTTATATTAAAGTTATGATAAACTATTTTTATAAGAATGGGAATAAAGTTAATAATATTAATAAGTTATTATTTATAAATTAATGGTTAAATAAAGAAAAAAAATTAAGATGTTAAAATTATAATTTAATTTTATTACTTTATATTAGAATAAGTTTAGGTTAATATTATTTTAATATTATAAAATAATTTAAATAATGTTAAATCTTTAGTATTAAATAAGTTTTTAAATAAAATTATTTATAAGTTTAAATCTTAAATAATTTTGTTAATATTTAATATTTTTATTAATATAGTTAATTTTAAAATAATATAAAATTTATATTAAAAATAAGTTAAAATAATAATTAATTATATAGTAATAAATATTAAAATTTAGTATAATATTAAACATAAACTAATATTATTTATTATTAAAGAATTAATATATTTTAAATTATATAAAAGATATATCTTATTAAGAAAATCTTTAAGGAAATAATTAATATAATAAATAAAAGATTTTATATATAAAGTTAATATATCTTTATATTAATATATATATAAAATTATCTTAATTACTTAATTTTATAAAATATTATAAAATATAAATTTATATGAAAGAAAAAAACCTTAAATAAAAAGGATTATTATTTAAGATAATAATAATAAATAAATATCTTATAAAATTAAAAAGCTTATAAATTAATAAATTAATTAAGTAAAAAAAACCTAATATTTAAATATTTTATAAGATAAAAAATTATTTATAAGTATATAATTAATAATATTTATAAAAATTATTAATATAAAATATAATAAATTTTTTAAATAAATATAATAAAATTAATTTAATAATATTAAAGAAGTTAAAGCTTAAATTTAATAAAATATTAATCATTTTTAATATTAATATATTTAAATTATTTATTTTAAAAATAAATAAAGTATTAAATATTTTTAATATTAATTTATTTAAGATTTTATTTAATAAATTTCTTAAAATGGTTTTAAAAATAATTAATAAAAAATTTAAAGATAAGTTAATTATAAAAATCTTTAAAATTAATATTAAAGTAATTTTATTATTAAATTTTTTTTTAGAAAATTCCGATAAAATTTTAGAAAATCTTAAATTAATTTAACCCTTTTTAAAAAAATAAATAATACTATCTTTTTATAACTTTTAAAAGGTAAATTATATTTATATAAATAATTATTTTATAATATATTAATATAGGTAATAATTTTAACCCTTACTTATATATATTTATTTATAAAATCCTTATATATTTAAGATTTTTCAAATCTTTTTTTATTATATTTTTAAAAAACTTTTTAATTTTTATAATCTTTCATTTTAATATAATATAAGTATATTTAAATATTTAAAATTATATAAGCTTATATAATATATATTATAATATTAATAATTTATTTTTTATATTATTAAATACTTTATATATTATTTTTTTAAATATTTTTATATTCTTTTATTTAAGATTTTATTTATTTTAATATTATTATAAAATATAATTATATTTCCTAAATATTTATTTTATATTTATATAATTTTTTTAATAATTTTCTTAAGTTTATATTAATATAATAAGGCTTTTATTTATTTATATAAATTTAAATTTTTATTTAATACTAAATACCTTTTATTATAATAATTCTATTATTATTAAATTAAGATGTTATTATAAAATAATTTAGCCACAAATATTAAATTTATAGTTAAGGATATTAAATCTAAAAAATCAGATATTAATAATTATTTTCTTAATAATAATATCTTAATTAATAAGTAAAATTTATATATAACTTATTTTAATAATAATAATAATAACATTTAAAATATTAATTTAATAATTATTAACATTTTTTAATTAAATATATTTAAGATTTATAATTATAATAATATTATTATTATATTTATAAGATTATAATTTAATAAATATTATAATATATAAAACTTTTTTAACTTTTTAAAATTAATTAATAATATTAATAAGGAATATTAGAAAAAATTTAATAATTATAAATAAAGATATATATATAAATACTTAAATATTTTAAATTATAATAATTAAATTTTATAAGAAAAGCTTAAATTATAAATAATAAAGAATTTTTAATATAAAATTATTATTTAAATTATAATATATCCTTAATTAAATATTATTTAAATCTTTTTAAATTTATATTATTTTTTAATTAATATTAAACTAAATATAATTAACTTTTTTAAATTTATTAAAAGATAATTATAAAATATTATATAAATTAGTTATATTATTTAATAAAAATTAAATCATTTATTTAATAATTATATTTAATTATTATTAAATTAATATAAATTAAAAATATTATATATTTATTATTTTAATAATAATGTATTTTAATAATACCTTATATTATTAAAATTAAAAAATAATAAGCTATTATTATTAATTAAATGACTTTTTTAAAAAGTTATATAAATTTGTTAATAACTTTAATAATATAAAGTTTATTTAATTAAAATTTATATCTTTTAAAAAAGCTAATTAAAATAATTTCAATAATATAAATATTATTATAATATACCCCTTTTAAGGTATAAAAATTAGATAAAAACTAAATAGTAATTAAAATTTTAAGTTATATAATATTTTTAAGCTATGTTATATTTATATATATATAAATTAAATAGTTAATTAAATAAGATTAATTAAATTAAATTAACTAAATTAAATTAATTAAATTAAACTAACTAATCAAATTAAATTTATTATAATTATTATAATAATTATATTAAGTAGTTAAATATAAGATATTATATAATAAAAAGCTTAGCTTTATTATTATTAACCTTCTTAGCCAATTTCCATATTTTAAAAAGAATATATCATAATAATATTTATATTATTAAAATTACCTTAATTAACTTTTTTAAAGGATATAAATCTTGATTATTTAAATAATTTATATTTAAAGTTATTTACGATTATATATAATATTATGAAAAGAATTAAAAATATTATATAATTAATAATAATTATTTATTGTTTTTTGTATATAATAATATAAGGTATTATTAAAATATAATATTATTAAAATAGTAATTTTTTTATTTAATATAATAATTTTATTTATATTAATTTTTAAACTTTTCTTTTAAGCTTTTTATATATATATATTAATATATATTAATATTTTTTTTTCTTTAAAAAGGTAAAGAAATTATATTTAAATATTATTTATATAAAATAAAAAATAAAAAATATTTATATTTAATATTTAAGATAATATTTTTAAAATTATAATTTTAAACTTATAATATTATATTATATTAACTTTTATTATATTAATTTTTAAATTATTAAAGGATTAATAAATTTAATTAAGTTAATTTTAAATCAAAAATTTTAAATAAAAATTAAATCATTAAATAATAAATATTAATATCAATTAATAAATTATTAATAATAGAATTTATAACAAAAAATTATTAAATATATTTATTAATAATAATAAATTTAAGATTTTTAAATAAAGATCTTTAATAATAAATTAACAAAAATATTAATCTTCTTTTTTTAAAAAGGGTAGATAATAAACAATAAATACTAAATCTTTTTAATAATTATAAAATAACTACAAATCTAACCTATATTAATTATAATTTAATCTTATATAACTTAACTTTACTTTTAATATTACAACTTATTTTATATTTAATTAAATAATTTTTAATAATAATATATAATTTATTTTCTCCTATATTTATATTTAAATATAAATATATTAAATATCTTTTTATTAAATAAAAATATTTTAAAATTAATTTTTTAT
The DNA here is from genome assembly GCA_002120305.1 of Hypoxylon sp. CO27-5. Classification (NCBI taxonomy): domain Eukaryota; kingdom Fungi; phylum Ascomycota; class Sordariomycetes; order Xylariales; family Hypoxylaceae; genus Hypoxylon; species Hypoxylon sp. CO27-5. The sequence goes on along the minus strand of KZ112688.1, from coordinate 23,601 downwards.
ATATATTTATATTAAAATTATTATTTTATATTTATATAACTTATAATATTATTTATTAATTTTTATTTCTTTTAAAATAATTATTAATATAAATATAATTTAATAATTTCTTACTTTTATATATATATATTTTTATTTTTTTAATATATCCTTTAAATAATTATTATTAATTAATTATTTTATTAATTAAAAACTTCTTATTTTATTATTATAATTAAAATAAATTTTTAAAAATTTATTTTTAATTTATTTATAATAACTTTTTTTTTATTTAAATCTTTTTAATTATATAATTATTTTTCCTTTACTTTTTTTATTACCTTATTAAAATTATTAATTTAAATTTTAAATTTAAACTTAATTATTTATATGTTTAAATATAAATTAATAAGTAAATATTTTATTTTATTTTTAAATTATATTATAAATATAACTTTATATATATTACTTACTTCTTATAAATATATCATTTATATAATATATAATTTATTTATAATTTTTTTAACTTTACCTATCTTATTAATTATATATTAAGTTATTATTTTATAAGTTATAATATTTTATATAATTTTAATATAAATTTTTTAATTTATAAAATATTATAACCTATTTAGTTTAATTATTTATTAAGTTTAAAATTTTTAAAAATATAATAGCCTTTAATCTTTTTAAAATTAAGTAAAATAAGGAAATAATATTATAAAATATTAATTTTTAAGCTTAAATAATTAATTTAGTTTATAATCATTATTTTAAATAAATTAATTAATAAAATATATAAATTATATTTATAATTATTTTAATTTTAATTTATAATCTTTTATTACCTTTTTTATAATAATTATAATTATTAATAATAATTTTATTATTTATATTAAAATTTATAATAAAACTTAATATAAAGGTTTTTTTTAAAAATAATAAATACTTATTAAAATTATTTATAATATTTAAAGTTATTTAAATCTTAAAATTTATAATAAAAATTAAAATTTAAATAATTTAAAAATATAAAAATTATTTATTTTAAAATTTTAACTTTTTATTTAACTATAGTTTTAATAATTATATTATTATAAAATCATTTATAATTAAATTATAAGATTATATTTTTATTAATATAAAATATATAAATAAATCTTTATATAAAAGGATATTATTTTTAAATTATTAATTTAAGCTAATTATTATAATTAAAAATAAATATATTAAATAATTAAATTAATATTTAAGTTTTAATTTAATTAATAATTTTAAAAATATTAAAGCTATATATAAAAAAATTATAAAAGGATTAATATATTTATTTTTATAAAACTATAAAAAGACCTTTTACAAAGCTTACTTTAAGAAAATTTTAAATATTTATTAAATAATATATAAAAATTATAAAATAAAAATAGGATATAATAATATTTAAAATAAATATTTCTCTTAATTAAATATAATAATAATAATAATAATAATAATAATAATAATAATAATAATAATAATAATTAATTAAAAAAATATTATATAATTATAAGAAAAAATATTATTATAAAAGAAATATATGATTAATAGTAAAGAAAATTAAAATTAAAATTTTATAATAACATAATTAATATAATTAATTAAAGTAAAAAAATTTTTAAAATAAAATATTATTAAAATATAATATTATTAAAATAATAATTCTTTTAATTTAATTTAAAAATATAATTATTATAACAATTATTATAATAAATTTAATTTAATTAACTATTTAATTTATATATATATATATATATATATATATATTTATATATATAAGGGGAGATAATTAAAAAATATTATATAATATAAGGTTTTTAGTTATTACTTATATTTTTAACCAATTTTAATACTTAAAAAAATATATTAAAATAAAACTTATATTATTAAAATCGTTTTAATTAATTTTTTTAAAACTTTAAATCTTATTTATATATATTTAATATTATTAATATTATTTATATATTTTTATAAAAAGTTAAAACTTATATATAATTAATAATATTAATTTATTACTTTTTAAATTTAATAAAATAAAATATTATTAAAATTTAATATTATTAAAATAATAAAATAAAATAAAAAAATAATTATATTAAAAAGGGAAATTCTTTAATTTAAATAACTTAACTTAAATAAAAAGGCATTAATATTTTAATTATATTAAATAATATTTAAAATAAAAATATTATATATTTATATTATTACTTAAATATTTATATAAAATATTATTTAAAAAATAATAATAAAAGATATATATATTTCTCTTAAAATATATATAAATTAATAATATATTTTAAAAAATAATAATAATAAAAATAAAAATAAAAATAAAAAAAGTAATAATATAATTAAAATAAAATTAATATAATTAAAATATTATTTAATAAATTAATAAAAATAATAAAAGAAGAAAATAAAAATAAAATAAAAGAAATATAAGAAGAAATTTTAGGAAAAGCTTATAAACTTATAAATAATAATATAATAAGAAAGTAATAATATATTAAATTTAAAAATTTAAAGATAATAAAAAAACTAATTATAATAATAAAAGTTAACCTAATTTAAATAATAATATATGAATAAGTAAATATATTATTAATAATTTAAGGATAAATTAATATTATTTTAATTATATAAATTTAAATAAATATAATTATTAAAAATCTTAATTAATAAATTTTAATAATAATTATTTTTATAAAAAGGTTTAAGAAATAAATAATTAAAAAAATCTAATTGAATAAAAAGCTAATTAAAAAAAATATTAAAGAAATAATAATAATAATAATAATAAATAAATAAATTAAAAATAAAAAAGTTATAATTATAAAAAGGTTATAAAATAAGGATATAATATTTATATTTAAACCTAATATTATTATATATAAGGAAAAATAAGGATAGGTATAATGAATTTTTAAAATATAAATAATAAATATAAAATAATTATTTATTATAATAATTAAAAATTTTAAAGTAAATAAGTTATAAGATATATATATAATATTTATAAAAAATTTTAAAAAAATTAAAATATATAATATAATTATAATAAAGGAGAATAAATTAATATATTATAAAAATTTTAAAATAAAATATATTATTTATATTTTATAAATTAATAATTTATTTATAATTTAATAATTATATTTTAATAAATTAATTTAAAAAATAATAATTTTTTAATATAAGTTTTTTTTTAAGAAAGTTAAAATAAAATAATATTTTAAATATTCTAAATTTATGTATATAGTTAAATATTATAAGGAATAAGTTAAATATAATAAATATTTAAAATTAGTTTATAAAAGAGGTAATTATAATTATAATAAAAAATATATAGTATAAGAAATTAAATATAAAATAATTTAAAAAATTAAAAAAAAAGTTAAAAAAGCTTATATATATAAATTTTATTAATTTAAAAAGAGGAATATAATTAATATAATATTTATTATAAAATAATTTATATTTTAGGGATTCTAATTTTTAAAAATAAGATAAGAGTATATTATATTTAATTTAAAGGTAAATACCTTTAGTAAAATATAATTAAATATTTTATAAAAAGGAAGATTATATAAATTAAAGAATAAGGCTTAAATAATAAATATATTATCCTTAATATATATTTTCTTTAAAAATTTATTATTTATTATTATAAATTAAAAAATAAATTTAAAATTAATTATTAAAAATTATAAAATATAAAAGATTTTTATAATGTTAAAAATATATAATAAATAAAATTAGAATAATATATTAAAATATAATAAATATAAATATAAATATATTTTAAGTATTAAAGAATTAATATAATAATAAATTAATAATAATTTAAAAGTCTTATTTTATTAATAATATATCTTATTACTTATAAATAAAAAATTATTATATAATATAGAAAAGATTAAAAAAATAATTTTATATATAAATAAAAAGATTAATAAAAATAATTAATAAAATAATATAAAATATAATTAGGTAATCATTAATTTATAAATTATTAAAAAAAAGTTTATAATTTATTTAATTTATATTAAATTATAAGATATAATAAAATAAAACTTAATCCTTATATTATTAAATAAAAAAATTATAAAATAAAATATAATAATAAATAATTTTAATATATATTATTTATTATAAGATAATAAATAATAAATAATTAAAAATTTAAAACAACTATTTATACTTATATTATATTAATAATTTACCTTTATAATATTTAACAATATAATTATTAAAAGATAATAAAATTAAAAAAAACTATATATTTAATTTAATATAGGTAAATAAAAAGATATATAACCTATTATTTAAGGTATTAAATTAAAAAAAAAGTTTAATTATATAATTTAAAAAATTAATATATATTTTAAAAGTAAATTAATAATTAAATATAAAGTTTTTAATAATAAAGTTTAAAAAAATTAAATAAAGATTTAATAATTATAGAAAATAAAACATTAATTATATTAAAAGATTTTAATATATTAGCCAAAATAAATAAATATATATAATATTTAATAATAAAATTTTAAATAATAATAATAATAATAATAATTTTAAAATAAAAAATATTTTATATAAAAATAATATAATAATAAATTATAAAAATAAAAATAATTAAAAATTAAATAATTAAATTAAAATGAAAATAGATAACTTAATATATAAATAAACTATAAAATTAATTAAAATAAAATAATAAAGCCTTTAAAAAGACTATTTTTAAAATAAAAAGGAATTATTTTAAAAAGATTTTAAATAATAATAAAAAATTATAAACTTTAAAAAAATAAATAAGATTAAGAAATTAATAATTATAATAAGATAATTAATTATTTATATTAAGGAAAAGTTTTTTTTAAAAATTATAAATATAAAATTATTAAAATAAATAAATATTATTATTAAAATATTTTTCCCTTATCTTTAAGTTAATTTATTAAATATATTAATTAAAAAAAGAAAAAAATATTTATATAATAAAGCTTTTAATACATTAAAAATAATAATATAAGAATAAATAAAATAAATAATTAAAAATATTAAAACTTAAAAAATCCTTAATAAAGATAAATTATTAATAAAATTTATTAAAATTTATAAAAAATTAATATATTATATCTTAATTATTATTATTATATAAAATTTTATATTTAATTATTATTTAAAAACTTTTTAAAAAATCTTAATAATAATATTATTTAAATTTAAAAAATTAATAAAAGAATTTTTTTTTCTTAAAAATATATAAATTAATTACCTTTTTAAATATTATAAGAAAATTAATTAAAAAATTATAATAATATAAATAATTTTTATAATAAAGATAAAATATTTATTATTTAAAGATTAAATAAAGAATAAAATTTATAAATTAATAAAAATAATAATTTAAATAATAATAAAGAAAATATATTTTATATAAAAATATAATATTATAGTTTTATTTTTTTAATTAAATATTTTTAAAATATTTAATAATATTATTTTATATAAAAATAATTATATATTAAAAAATCTATAACAAATTATAAATTAAATTAAAAATTTTATAATAAAAAGGGAAATATAATTAAGCTTTAATAATAAAACAATAAAAAATTATTAAATTATTAATAAAATATTATAAGATTTTTTATTTTTATTAATATTATTTATTTTTTATATTATTATATTATATAAGAAATTAAAATAAAAAGATATTTTAATAGTTAATTTTATAAATATTATTAATCTTTTAATAACTTTTAAAAATATTTAAAAAAATTAAAAAAATTAAAAAAATTAAAAAAATTAAAAAAAATTAAAAAAGCTTATAAAATTTATAAAAATTAAATATTATTATTATTTTTATTATTCTTATACCATATATTTATATATATATATAATTATTTTAAAATAAATATTTATCTTATAAAGATATATAATATTATTATTTAATAAATCTTTAAATAAGAATTATATTTTATTAAAGAAAACCTACTTTATTTTAATATCTCTTTATTTATTACTTTATTATTTTAAAAGCATATCCTTTTAATAAGAATAAATAAAAGAAAATAAAAAAAATAAGATTATTATTATTAATAAAAGCTTTAAGCCTTTATATATTTTTAAAATATTAAGGACTTATAGTTATATTATATTAAAATATTATTAATATATTATTAATCTAATAATTATTTATCTAAATAACTTTATTTATCTTTTAAAATTAACCTTTTTTATTAAAATTCTTAATTAAAATTATTATTTAATTAATTAATAATATTATTTTAATAATATTTAAAGATTATTAAACCTTTATTACTTAATTTTAAATATATAATAATTATTTATTCTTATAAATAATTATAAATAATTTCCTTTTTTAATATTTTTAATATTTTTTTCTTTAATAATCCCTTAATTTAAAATTCTTAAATTATCTTTAAAATATTTTTATTATAATTAATAATTATATTATTATTTTTTAGGAAATTAAAATAACTACTTATATTTTATATATAATTTATAATTAATTTATTTATAATATATATAAATCTAAAATAATATATAAAATTATTTTTAATTATATTTTAATTAAGCTTTTTAATTATTTATAATTATTATACTTATATAGAATATTTTTATAATAATATATATAATTTTTAACTTATTTAATAATATTTTAAAGATATTATTAATTTTATTTTTATTTAATTTATACCTAATATAAGAGATAATATTTTTACCTTTATATTTTAATATAATATAGGTATAATTAATTTAAAATTAATTAAAGGTTATAAGTATTTTTTTATTATTAATAATAAAAATTAATATTAAATATTTAATATATATAAATAAAAAAATAATATATAAGATATTTTTAAAATTATTATTAAAAAAATCTTATTTTATTTTACTATTTTATCTTTTAAAAATAATAATAAAAATTATTAAATTATTATAATTTAAAAGTAATTATGATAAAATAAATAATTAAGATTTTAAATTCTAATTTAATAATTTAAACTTTATCTTTAAGGTATTAATACTAATTTATCTTTTTAATGTAGTTAAACAAAACTTCATTTTATTTAAGATATTAATTTATACTTCTTTATTAATTTATATTAAAGTATATAATAACTCCTTTACTTATATAATCTATTTAAATATAAGTTATAAATTTAAAATAATTTAATTTAAAATATTTTATATAAAAAATAAAATTAATTTTATTATATTTATATTTTAAAATTAATATTAAAATAATATATTTAAATAATATAAAATATAATATAAGTTATAATTATTTTAATAAAAATCTTTTTATATTTTTAATTATAAATTATAATAAATATAATTTATATATTAAATTAATATAATATTTATATATATAATAATTATATAATTATTAAATATTATTTTAATAAATTAAATCTTAATAAAGATTATAAATTTAATATTATTAATTTAATAATTATTAATTTTAAATATATAATATATTATAGATAAAAAAATTATTATATATTTTTATATAAACTAAATAAAAAAGTATAAGTTAATGTTTTAAATAAGATAAAATCTTATCTAATTATATTAAAAAAATAAATTAATATTAATATCTTAAAGATAAAGCTTAAATTATTAAATTAAAATTTAAAATCTTAATTATTTATTTTATTATAATTACTTTTATAATAGCTTTGTTTTATTATTTTTTAATATTATATATTTTAATTTTATAATTATAATTTTAAATTTTATTATTTATAAAATTATTATATTAATTATAAATATTATAAAAGATATTTTATATAATTTACCATAAAATATAATAAATTATTAGGTTTAAACATATTATTAAAAATAACATTAATTATAAATTAAATAATTTTAATAATTAATAAAATATAAAAATTAATAAATAAATTAAATATAATTAATTATAATTTCTAATATAAATATAAAAAAATATAAAAAACCTTAAATTAAAAGAATATTAATTATTATAATAAGATAATAATAATAATAAATAATTTTTAATAAATATAGGTTGTTAATATTATATAATGGTAAGTAATGTGTAAAGTGGTTAAATTTTATTAGTAATGGGGATTAGTCTTATGTATAAATAGGTGAAGTTATATATATATATTATAATTTTTTTATATAATAATAATAATATTTGTAATATTTAAGCTTTTATAGTAATATTTTAATATTATAACTTATGTTATAAAATAATTAATTTTATACTTAATTAAATATTATTATTTAGTTAATAAGGTATTATATTTAAGATAAAATTTTTAAATCTTATATAATAAGATAATAATTAATTAAAGGATAATAATATTAAAAAAAGTAACAAATTATTATAAATAACCTTTAAAAAGTTATATAAGAATAGAAAAAAAGATTAAATTTTTTTATTATTTAATAATTAAAATTATTATAAGTGTTAAATAAAAAGTAAAAAAAATAGTAAGTTATTTATTATTAATTTTTAATAAAGATTTTAATAAAAATAGTAAATATTTAACTTTAAATAAAATCTTAGTATGATATAATAAGGAAATAATTAATATTATAATTTTAATATAAAAAAAACTTTATTTTATATAAATTATAATAACTAATTATAAGTTATAATTATATAATTTAATTAAGAAAATGGTTTTAAAAATGGGTAATTTTAATTTAAAATAGCTAATATAATAAATAAATAATATTTTTAAAATATTTATAAAATTTTTAAAAGGATTTAATAAAACCTTAAATAAAATATATAATAAGGTAAAAATTAAAGATTTAAATTAAAGAAATTTTTATAAAGTTATTATAAGTTTTTAAAAGTAATAATTATATATTATAAAAAATTTTAAAAGTTATTATTAAATTTAATAATAATAATAATAATAATAATAACTATAATAAATTTATGTTAAAAATTAAAAGCTAAAGTAAAAATTAAAATAAAAATAAAATATTTATTAAAATTAAATTTAAAAATATAAATTTATTTAATAACTTAATTTTTTTTAATAATAACAATTTTAACTTTAATAATAATAATAATTTAAATAATTTAAATTTTAATTTCGATTTAAAATTTAATTATTACCAACATAAAAAGTATACCTTAATTAAGTATAAAAAAGGTAAAGATAAATATAAGTTTAAATTTAAAAAATATAAATTAGCTTAAAAGTATTTTAACTTTAATATAAATAAGGAAAATTACTTAAAAAATTAAAATAACTAATATATTTATTAAAAAGTTTTTATACTTTTTTTAAAAAAAATAGGTTATATTAAAAGAAAAAAGCTTATTAAGTTTAATAAATTAAAGATTATTAAAATAATCATATATATATGTAAATAAATTCCCTTAGATTTTATAAATAAAATAAAAAAAAGAATAAAAATATTAAAACTTTTTAATAAAACTTATACTTTAATTAACAAAATTTACTAATAAAACTTATAAATTACCTTATTTAAATATAAGTATAATAATAAAAATTTAATTAAATATAACTCATAATAATAACTTATTATATAAAAAATTTATAAGTTTAAAATAAAATTTAATAAAAAATAATAAATTATAATATTTTTAATAAGTTATAAAAATAAAATAAAAAAATAAATAAATATTATATAAAAAATAATAAAAAAATAAAAGTTTATTATTATAAAGATTATTAATAACTTTATTAATAAGTTTAAAATTAAAATTAATAAAAGCTATAATAATTAATAAAATAATATATCATATAATATATAATATAATAGTAAAGATTAATTTAATAAAAAGTTTAAATAATTTATAAAATTACTTAATTAAAATTTTAAAAAAAATTCTTATATTATAACTATAATAAATATAAATACATTTAAAAATATTATTTAAATAATGGTTTAAGTAAAATATAATTATAAATCTTAATTTTAAATTATATTATATAATATTAAAATATTAATATTAACTTTATATTATTTTAAAGATTTTTATAATATATAATATAAGGAGGGGTATATTTAATAAAAATAAATGATATTAATTTAATATATTTAATTTAATTATATTAAGTAAGATAATATAAAATTAATTTAAATTTTTAACTATTTTAAGAGGAATTAAAATTATATAAATTATTATATAATATTATTTAAATATATAAGGTAGTTAATATATATAATTTAATTAAATATAAGTATATATAGGATTTATTTTTAATGGATATAAAAATAAATATATATATTATTAATAATAAGAAAAACCTTATTAAAAATATTATAGTAAAACTTCTTAATAAATATATAGTTAGTATAAGAGATAGGTTTATTAAAGTTATAATAATAGGTATAATATAGTTTAATTTAGTTGGTAATAGTGGATAATATAATTTAATTATATTATTATATTATTTATATATTAAGAACTTTCTTTTAAAGATTTTTTTAAGAAAAATATTTTATAAGGTTAGAGGATATTTTAACAATAATAAAATTTATAAATTAAATGATATTATTATAATATTTATTAATGTTTATAAGTAAGGCTTTTTTTTATAAAAATATAAAAAGTTTAAACTTATAATAAAAATTATTTAATAGGATTATATGTTAAGGATAATATTATAAAAAATTATAAAGATTAAGTTACTTTTAATTAAATTTCTTATTTTATTATTTAAAAGATTAATTAAAAAAATAAAAGATAAATTTATTCTTTAGTATAAATAATTTTATTATTTTAATATAAAAAGATTAAAATGGATTATATAATATATTATTAATATTAATTTAAATATTTTCCTTTTAATAAATCTTTTTTATTTTATATATAATTATATAAAGATTAAGAAAATATCTTTAAAAAAATTTTAAAAATAAGGATAATATGTAGGTAATATTATATAATAAAATCTTAATAAAATTAAACTTATATTAATAAAAAATTATTAATACTTTAATTTAATAATTAATAATAATAGTAGATATTATATCTTTAAGAATTATAAATTTAAAAATAAAACATTTAATATTTTAATTATTTATATAATTTATATTTATAAAAATTTTAAAATATTATTTATTTAATTTATATTTATAAAAATTTTAAAAAATTATTTATTTAATTTAATAATTTTAAAAAATATTTAAAAATTCTTTAACTTAATAATAACCATAAGTTTAAAATAAATAAAATAAAATTAATATATAATAAAAAAAATATAAAATTAATTACTTTTATATTATATAATTAATATTAAAATAAAATTTTTAAAAAAGGAATTTAATTTTTTAAAAATAAAAATAAAATTATATAAATAATTATAAAAATACCTTTATATTTTTAAAATAATATATTAAAAATATTTTAAATATTATTAATTAAATTAATATTTTTATAATAAAAAATATAATATTATATAAATATTATTAAAATAACCTTAAATTAAGATAAGATAATAAGTTAAATAATAAGTATTTATAAATCCTAAGAAATTAATATATTATCTTTATTAAGGAAGTATATTAAATTAAGTTAAAGAAATTTAAGATTTAAAGGATTAAAGTTTTATTTTTAAATTATATTAATATATATAACTTCCTTATTTAATTAATAAATAAAAGATAATATTTATAAATATTATATATTATTTTTAAAAAATATATAAAAGATATAAATAATATTTTTAATATATAAAATATTATTAGATTTTTATTAAAATATATTTAAAAATATTTATAATATAAAAAACTATAAAAAGAAATTAATATATAAAATAAAAATAATAATATTATTAAAAAAGATTTTATTAAAAATAAAAAAGAAAATAAATTATAAAAATAAAATTATTTTAAAAAAATTTAAAATTTATATATATAAAGCTTTTAATAATTTAAATAATATATATAATATTAAAAACAATTATAATAAAACAAATGATTAAAATTTTAAATTCTAATCTAATAATTTAAACTTTACCTTTAAAGTATTAATACTAATCTATTTCTTTAATATAGTTAGATAAGATTTTATCTTGTTTAAGGCATTAATTTGTACTTTTTTATCAATTTATATTAAAGCATATAATAACTCCTTTGCTCATAAATATATTAATATCTATTATTTAAAAAGATAAAAAATTAAAAGATATATATATAAGATTAAAAAATAATATTTTTAAGGTTTATCTTATAAATAATTTATTTTATAAAATTAAATCTATAAAAAAAATTAATAATTTTAAAGATTTAAATTATATTTTTAATCTTATTAAAAAAATATTAATTATATAAAATTAATATAAATAAATTATTATTAAAAAATATTAATTAATTTTAAATATAAAATATAATTAAAGGTTATTAATAATGAAATTTATATTAATTTAGAATATAATATATTTAAATTTATATATTAATTAAAAATTATTTATAATTATTTTATTAATTTAAAATGGATTTTAAGGAAGAAATATTAATTTAATAATATATTTGAAAAATATTAAAAAAATTATTATAAAAAGATTTACTTAATATAAAGATTTAAATTATAATAAAATTAAGATTATTATAATAAAAATAATATTATAAAAAATATTAATAATATTTTTAATATCATTTAATTAAAATATTTTTTAAATTAATTTTATCACTATTTATTTAAATAAAAATTTAAAAAAGAGGATTTTTATAAAATAATTCCCTATATTATAAGAATATTTTAAAATATTCCTAAAAGAATATAAGTTTTGTTAATATAATAAAAAATTATTAAATTATAATATATCTTATATAATCTAAAATAATTAAAAATAATTTAATAAAAAATATATATATTATTTTAAAAAAGTATAACTTTATATATTTAAAAATAAATAATATAATATATATTAATAAAAAATAAGAAATATTATTATATTATATATTAATAATTAATTATTATTTAAATAAAATATTAAAAATTTAAAAATCCTTATAAAAATATTAAAAAAAATATAACTTTTATAAATTTAAATAATATAAACTAATATTTAAAAATATATATTATATATTTTAATCTTATAAAAAACATATAACTTAATTAAAAATAATATATATAAAAAATAATAAAAAGCTTTAATCTTAATAAAAATAAAAAAATTATAACTTCATTTAATTTAAAAACTTTAAAAATAATAATACCTTATAAAAAAATAATAAAGCCACTAATTATAAAATTAAAAAATATATATCCTATATTAAAAAATTAATATTTTTATTATATATAATTAAATTTAATATTAACTTTATTATATTTATATAAATAAGATTTATAAATAATTTTATTAAAGATATTAAATTAATATTAAATAAATAATATAATATTTAAATAATATATTAAAAAAATTTATTAAAAAATATTTATATTAAAAATATAATCCTTTAAAATTATTTCAAATAATAAATATAAATTATATTAATAATTTAAATATTAAAAAATCAATTATAAAATATATCTTTTATTTAATTAATATATTAATCTTATAATTAACTAAATTATAAATAATAATAACTTAAAATTTTATAAAAACTAAATATATTATATTAATATTTATAATAATTAATATAATATAAATTTATAATTTTTTTAAAAAATTTAATCTTATATTAAAAGGTTTAATAATTTTATAAAATAATAATATAATTATAATTAAATAAATAAAAGAAATTATTATAAATAAATAAAAATAATATATATAAAAGGATTACTATTATATTCATTAAAAGATTATAAAAGAAAATATAAAAATTACATATATATTAAATATATTTAATTTAATAAATAAATTAATTAAGCCTTTAAATAAGGGTAATTATAAATAATTTATAAAGTTATTAAATTTAAAAAATTTTAAATAATCATTTTAAAATAAAAAGGTATATAAATTATTAATATTATATAATAGTAAGTAATATATAAAATAATTAAATTTTACCAACAATAAGGATTAGCTTTATATATAAATAAATAAAGTTATATATATATATTATAATTATTTTATATAATAATAATAACATTTGTAATATTTAAGCTTTTAATATATTAATAATTATAAAAATTTTAATATTAATTAAATTATAAATAAAACTTATTTTAATTTTAAATTTAATATATTTTAAAATTTTTTATAAGCTATATTATAAATTAAATTAAAAAAATCAATAACTTATTTAAAAATATTATAAAACTTTATAGTGTTAATAACTTATTATATTTTATATAATAATTTAAGCTTTAATAAATTCCTTATACATTTTATTTAACTTATTATTAATAATTAATATAAATTTTTAAAAATCTTTATATATATTAAAATTTAAATAACATTTATTATTAATAACTTTAAAATATATTTTAAATATAAATATTAAATAATAAATATTATTATTTTAAATATTTTTTCCTTTTTTAATAATATTTATATAAAATTAAAAATTTAAATAATAATTATTAAAGATAATAATAATTATATAAAAAAATAAATTAAATTTAATAATAAAAAACTTAAATAATTTCTTAATAATTAATATATTTATTAATTAAAAAATATAAATAAATATTTTATATTATATAAAAAAATAATAATTTAATAAAAATTTTAAAACGTTAAAAAATTACTTTTTATTTTTAAAACTTAAAAATATAAAATATTATAAAAATTTAAATAAGAAAATAAATATAATTTTAAAAAAATAAATATTATTATATTTAACTTAAAAAATAAATAAATTAATTATTAATTATTATAATATATTTTTATAAATATAAATAAATTATAAATTTTAAATATTATAATATTAAAAAAATTATAAAATATTTTATTTATAAATAGTTTAATATATTAAATATATTAAGTTATTTTAATTAATTATTAATAAATAAATAAATTAGGTAAATAAATTAAAAAAAATAAGAAAGTAATATTAAAATATTACTTTTTAATATAAAAATTATATTAATCGCCTTATATTAAATAAAAATATTATTAAGTATATATTATTAAATATTAAAAATTATTTAATTAAGTATAAAATAAGTTATAATATTATTAAAAATAAAATTAAGCTATATAAAATTAAATTATAATTAATATAAGTTAGATTTATAATTACTTTATAATTATTAAAAAAACCTAATATTTATTGTTTATTAATTTA
Organism: Hypoxylon sp. CO27-5; assembly: GCA_002120305.1. Taxonomy (NCBI): domain Eukaryota; kingdom Fungi; phylum Ascomycota; class Sordariomycetes; order Xylariales; family Hypoxylaceae; genus Hypoxylon; species Hypoxylon sp. CO27-5. Next base: position 8,361 of record KZ112688.1, on the reverse strand, counting down.
CCTTAATTTTTTTTATTAAAAATAAAAAATAAATTTATTATATAAATAATTAATATTAATATTTATATAAATATTAAAATACTATTATATTAATTATAAATTACTTACTTTTTAATTTTACTTATATTAAATTAATATATTATATAACTTTTTATTTTTATATAATAAATAAAATAATTAATTTAACTTTATATATATAATAAATATAAAATTAATAACATTACTTTTTATATTTATATTTATAAAATAATTATTTTAATATAAGTATTTTAATATTATTTTAATAATTATTTATTAATTATTATTGTTAAAATGTGGTTATGTGATATTAGGTTATATGGTACGCTTTATATCTTAAATAAGGATAAAATTAAAGTAATACACCTTATAAAGTTATTTTCATACTTAAACTTAAACATTATTTAATTAATTTAAAATTAATTTTATTTATAACTAACTATATAATTATTTATACTTTATCGCATATATGATAAACCTTATTTATTTAATAATTATAAACTAAATATAATAAAATTATTTATTATAAAGCTTTAAAATATTAATTATTATTTAAAAATAAAAAATATTAACATTAAAAGCTAATAAAGATTTAATTTTATATAAAAATAAAATAAGCTACCTTTAATAAATTAAAAAATATAAAAAGATTATATTTATAATTAACTTCTTTTATTTTTTTAATAAAAAATTTTAAATTAAAATTAAAAATTAAAGCTATAATTATTATTATTAATAATATTTAAACTTTTATTTTATTATAATTTAATTATTATAACTATAAATTTATTTAATTTTATTTACCATTAATAATATAATAACATTTTATTATTTTTTATTTAACCTTTTATATTTTTTTACTATTAATAAAAGTATTACCTTATATATTAATAATAATTTTTTCTTTAAAAATTATTTAATAATAATCTTTATTTTATTTAAATTTATTAATACCTTTTTATAATTTTTTTATATAATTAATATCTTAAATTTTAATTATTAATAAAATACTTATTTTATATAAATATATTATTAACATTTTATAATTATATAATATATAATTTCTTTTCTTTTATATTTATATTTAAATATAATTATATTAAATACTTTTTTATTAAATAAAAATATTTTAACTTAATTTTTTTTATATATATTTATATTAAAGCTATTACTTTATATTTATATATATTAAATAAATAAGGTTTATTATGTGTGCGATAAAGTATAAATAATTATATAATTAGTTATAAGTAAAATTAGTTTTAAATTAATTAATTAATATTTAAATTTAAGTGTAAAAATAACTTTATAAGGTATATTACTTTAACCTTATCCTTATTTAAGGTGTGAAATGTGCCATATAACCTAATGTTATGTGACCATATTTCGATAATATAACTTATAATATTATTTTTTTAATTTTTATTTTTATTAAAATAATCATTAATATAAATATAATTTAATAACTTTTTACTTTTATATATATTTTCTTTTATTTTTTATTAATATATTTTTTAAATAATTATTATTAACTAATTATTTTATTAATTAAAAACTTTTTATTTTATTATTATAATTAAAATAAATCTTTAATAATTTACTTTTAATTTATTTATAATAATTTCTTTTATTTTACTTAAGCCTTTTTAATTATATAATTATCTTTTCTTTTATTTTTTTTATTATTTTATTAAAGTTATTAATTTAAATTTTAAATTTAAACTTAATTATTTATATATTAAAATATAAGTTAGTAAATAAATATTTTATTTTATTTTTAAATTATATTATAAATATAACCTTATATATATTACTTAATTTTAATAAATATATTATTTATATAATATATAACTTATTTATAATCTTTTTAACTTTACTTATTTTATTAATTATATACTAAGTTATAACATTTTATATAACTTTAATATAAATTTCTTTAACTTATAAAAGGATATATTATTATCTTTTTATTTTAATTTTAATAATTTTAAAATATCTTTATTATTATAACTTTTTATTAAACTATATTTTTAAAAAATAAATATTTTTTAAAGATTTTATAATAATATTTTTAAATATTAACTTTTATTTCTTAAAAAAATAAATTTTTATAAAATATATTAACTTGCTTTTATATAATATAAAAATTATCTTATAATAAATTATTTAATCTTTATAAATTTTATAAACTTCTTTTAGTTTTTTGCAATTTTCTTTAATACTTTTTAAAACCATTAAGAAATTAATATTATTTATAAAACTAATTATTAAAATATCCTTTTGCTTTAACTTTTTATATAATATAATAATATAAAAGATAAATAATATTAATAAAAGTAAAAAACTTTATAATATTTTATTAATAATTTAATGGCTTTTTATTATTTTATTATTAAAGCTTAACCACACTTTCTTTTTTATTATAAAACTTTTAACTTAATTTATAACCTATTATAAAAATCCTTTCTTTTTTAATATGTAATACATTTTACGTAAAATAATATATTAATATTAATTTAAAATTATAAATAATTTTTATAAGCTTAATTACTTTACTTATAATTATTATAATTATTATTTTAATATAATTTAAGGTAATTTTTAATAAATATTTATATTATTTATAATTAAAATATAAGGAATTAAAGTTAATATTTTAATTAAGCTTTTTATTAATGGTTTTATTATTATTATTATTATTATTATTATTATTATTATTATTATTATTATTATTATTATTATTATTATTATTATTATTATTATTATTATTATTATT
>KZ112687.1:0-50259 GCA_002120305.1 Hypoxylon sp. CO27-5 | reverse complement strand
TATATTATAGTTATATATATAGTAATAATTAATATTATTTTATCTTTAAAATATACTTATAAAAATTATAAAATAAATAAAGGTATATTTTAATATTATATTATTATATTAAATTATTTAAATAATGTTTATATTAAGTATTATTATAATAATAATAAAAATAAATATTTTTATAAAATTAATATATTAAATATTATTTATAATAATATTTATTAAAATATAATTATTATTTTAACCTTTATAAATATTAATAAGTATAAAAAGTTTATTAATTTATTTTTAATAATTATAAAGTTAAATAAATTTTATTTAATTTTTAATAATAAAATATAATTTATTAAAAACTAATAATATAATTTTAATACTTTATTTAAAATATTTAATAATATTTTAATATAGTTTTTTATCTTTATAAACTAAATAAAAAAAATAAAATATTAGATTTATTTATAATTTTATAAAATTATTTAAATATATTATTATTATTATTATTAAATAGAAAATATAAATATTATTTTTAAAAGTAAAAAAATAATTATTACTTAATAAATAATTATTTAATAGTTAATATTATATATTATTTATAACTAATTATAATAAAATATTATTATTAATTAGTTAAGTTTTTTTTAAAAAGTTATAAAAAAATAATAATAATATTAATAATATAAGGTATAATTAATTAAATAATATATTCTTTAAATAAGCTAATTAAAATAATTTTAATAATATAAGTTTTATTTTATTATATTTTTTTTAATAATATTATTAATTAATAAATATTAATATAATAAATTAATTTTTTTAAAGCTTTTAATAATTATTATAATAACTTTTACTTTATATAATATAAGGCTTTAATTATTATTTAACTTTTTATTTAATTTATATGTTTAAAAAGTAATATATTAAAATAAACTTTATATTATTAAAATTATTTTAATTAGCTTTTTTAAAATATTTAAATTTTAATTATATATATTTAATAATATTAAAGTTATTTATATATTTTTATAATAACCTTATTATAAAATATAATATAAGTAAGGCCGAATATTATAAATTTTAAGAAATCATGTTTATTAGCGCGTTAGTGGATTATCATCACCTGGTCCGGGGTGGATAGACGAGGGATAATTACAGGCTTATCGACAAGTTTGTAAGGTGGCACGATTACGTGACCTTCGATTGAAGTGCTACCGACGATCACTGCCAAGGTGTGTGATGCTAATGTGACTGGCTGGCTGGGTATCATCCCGCCCTGATCCAACACCGCGGCTCCCTTTTGGACTTCGGCTCTTTTTTGTTTCATGTTTCCGGGAGACGCCCAACTACGGATATCCTTTTCATTAAGTGGCTAGCCACTCCTAGCCCCCTATTTCCTAAGAACCTGGGGTAACGTTGATCACAACTTTCCTCAATAGGCAGTTCGAGTTACACGGTCCACTTTAGTTGCAATAGGACCTCCAAGCTCTCCTTAATCACAAGGATCACAAGGTACTACCAACGACAACGAGTCAATTGTCATGAGTACATGTAAAGTTGATGTCTGTCCAACATATTTTTTGATCTCGTTGCAGCTATGTATCTAAAGCGATGCATTGAGCAGGTTTTATATAGACTTACTTCATGCGTCATTACTGAGTGGCTTGAGTTTAGCCTATTGATTGGTAGATGTCGGTTGGGGAAGTTGCATCTGCGAGACATGTTCGAAGGAATGGCGCGTGAGGCTCTAGGAAGCTACTAGTTTAGCTCCCTAATCTAGAATGCAACTGTGGGATATTATTAGGAGTGGCAGAGGATATTAAAGCCTTCCCAACGTTACACTTCATTCCAACGTGTGGAATATCTCACACATAAATATCAGCGGCAGAGACCCTTTGAACTACAGTTCCTGACGTTCTCAACTGGAAATCCCTCCACTTACTAGGAGATACTTGATCGTTGTTCTTAGGCATTCGAACCAAGATGCATATCCCTCGAGCTGTGACGACGGCTGCTGCTGCGGCGGCAGCACCGCGGTTCGCCATGTACTATGACCAGTGGCATAGTGCCTCTCCCACCAAGGACCAGATGGCTGGAATAACACATGTGATTACTGCATTTGCAAGCACAACCTTATTCACCAGTGACCCTCCTGGAACCTACTCTCCTTTCGTGGATGTGGCTTCGCTTCGCTCACAATTCGCCGAGGGCACCAAGATCTGTATGGCCATTGGAGGATGGGGCGACACGGCCGGTTTTTCAGTCGGCCAAAAGACTGACGAGTCGAGAAAGCTGTACGCGAAGAATGTCGCCTCGACTCTTAACAGCCACGGATACGACTGTGTCGGTGCGTACTTCTTCGCCCAAGAGTCTGAATAGTTACTGACCTATCGTCAGATGTCGACTGGGAGTATCCAGGAGGAAACGGCGAGGACTATAAGCAGAACCCCAACTCAGGGAAGACTGACGAGATTACAAACTACGCCTTACTTCTGCAAGAGATCAAGTCCGCAATTGGCGACAAGGAGCTCTCCATCGCCGTTCCTGGACTCGAGAGGGACATGATCGCCTTCACCTCCGAGCAAGTCCCCAAGATCAACGCTGCTGTCGACGTGGTCAATGTCATGACGTACGACTTGATGAACAGGTAAACACTAGCATACCTAGAAGCATCTGTTCACTGAGACGCAACCAACTAACCATCTCTAACAGGCGCGACAACCAAACCACCCACCACACCTCCGTCAAAGCCTCCCTGGCGACCATCGACAAGTACATATCATTAGGCATGGACCCAGCCAAGATGAACCTCGGCTTCGCCTTCTACGCCAAGTACTTCCAGACGCAAGGGCAATGCACGCAGCCGATCGGGTGCCCGACAGTCGAACTCGAAGACGCGAACGGCGGCGACACGGGCAAGTCTGGCGCAATAACGTTCAAGGAGAACCCGGCGGTGCTATCGAGCGGCAAGGCCGACACCGAGAACGGCGGCCAGTGGTTCTGGGACAGCTCGACGAGCTACTTCTGGACGTGGGACACGCCCGAGTTCATCGCGCAGAAGTTCGAGCAGATCGTTAAGGCTCGCAAGCTTGGCGGCGTTAGTAAGTTTTACCTTATTCCTCTATACCCCCCATTTCCCTATTGCCTATGATTGTTTTAGTAGAAATCTCGGGGATTTGTTTGAGTGGAAATATGCTGACTTTTTCTTCCTATAGTGGCGTGGAGCTTGGGTGAGGATTCCTCGAGCTGGACTTATGTCAAGGCCATCCAAGCCGGTCTGGCTACCTTGTAAGACTTAGGCGGTTTACGTTTTCAAAGGGACGCTGTATACCACTTTCACTTCACGTATATGTATTAAACTAAGGCGTTGGACTTCGGATCTCTGTATATATTATTCATGCAATGTTTCAAATTGAAACGAGCAACCACCTTGGGCCGGAATGTTATTGTGTAACAGGAGCTCGATCGGAAGTAGAATGATGGTGGTGAAATGCTAACCTCATAATTACCCACGTACCTAGGTAGTCATTCGAAAATAGCACTGGTGAGATAGGCTCGGTTCATCGAGAAATTATAAGAAAATAAGGTATCGCATTTAGAGGTCAGCGGGTATCTCGAGAGATAATACGAAGTAGTTCAATCGAAGAGGCCGAATACCTTGCGCGACTACCTATCCGTACGGCAATTGCCGATCCATTAGCGATCCTGTCAATGTATACAATTTCCATCCCAGCCTTTATGACTACTCATCGTCATCGTCTTCAGAGTCATCTTCCGAGTTGTCTTCATCATCGTCCAAATCCTCCACTTCACTACCCTCACTATCCAATTCAGCAGCATTCTCCTCGAGCGCTTCCTGCTCTTCCTCCTTTCGCTTACGCTCATCCTCTTTCCTAGCCTGCTCCAACATCTTAGCTTTTTCGGCGCCGGCCTTTCTCTGCGCGACAACGTATGCGCCAATTGGCGTCTTCTCCCACTCAAAATCCTTCAGGAACGCATCGACTTGCGCTCGATCCTTAGGAGCAAAATCTACCTTGGCTCGTTTACCCTCGATGAATTTCGCATTTGCCTCGAGCTTTTGAACAAGCAGAACAAGGCCGGCGCGGACCTTGTTATTGCTGTTTCCACCGGTCTTTTTCCTCGACTGTTTGAGCCAGCGCTTAAGCATGATGATGACGGGTAGGGCAAATTCGGGGAAGGCAATGTTTGTAGACCACAGAACGAAATATTCCGAGAAGAGCTCTACAACCTGTTCACCTACTCCGTCTTGGTAGACACGTGTCCGCAGATATGACTTAGGCGCCTTGTAGGCGACGTGGAAATCAAGAGGTTTTATAGTCGATGGTTTAGGCGACTTTCTCATCTCCGCGGAGTTGAGCACCTCAAGCAGAGCAGATGCTAGCGGAATGTAAGTTCCAGTTGACCGCGAGATACGAAGAAGCGACCGGATCATATGGAATCGAAGTGGGAAATACGTTGCAGTTGGTATAAGTCGCATGGCTCCAAGTGTGACTTGAACGAGGGGATAGATAAGAAGCTTCAGCTGAGATTCCTTTCCTGACTCTGCCTCCTTAAGCGGACTGCAATGTTCCGCTAGCACACAAGACCAGAAATCCAGGGAGTGGATATACTGCCAGTTGTAGATAGTCTTATATGATTCGTTCTGGTTGTGGACAATGCTATTGCGCAGATGGATAGCAAGTCGGCGGATGAAAGAAAAGGCCGTTGTATAGCCAATGTTCTGATCTAAGCCCCATAATTCAGCGGCTGAGTTCTTCATCAGATTGATTCCCTGGAGGGTGTTGACGTTTGTCACTCGAGATCCTGCGATTAAGCCTTGGTAGGTTGCCTTAAGGACGGCTTCTTTGATACCCTTGTCACCAATGACAACTAGTCGCCGGAGAACTAGGAAGGCTGTGATCCGAGTAGAATCACTGCTCGTAGACTGTGACCAGAATCCAACAACGGTTTTGATCAGGGTCTTGAGCAACTTCCGGAAACTCAGGATGTAGGGAATAACGGGTGTGATAGCAGACAATGTCAACTTAAGGGTGGCATCGTCTGAGAGTGTACCGAGGAGATGTATGATCGCGGAAATATAGGATTTCAGGAGGTTCGAAAGGGTCTTGAACTTCTTGGAATCCGTCGGAACTTGGACTTTGCCAGACGAAGACTCCTTGATAGGCACATGGTGCTGAATGACCTCAGGGATTTGCTTCAGCGCGACAATGAGGATATCGTGGAATACTTCAGGACTCGATATTTTGTAGGGCTGTTTCCTTGGTCCGTCTTCATCGTCCTCATTCAAGTGCGCAGCAGATCGGAATGCGAGAACCACTTGTCGCGCAGCTTTGAGTGAATGTCTTTCAGTCAAAGCCTCCTTCCAACGTGCGACCATAGCCTGCGTCAATTCGTTGTCCGCTGTATCCTCGCCTTCATTGTCCATACCCCGCTGTTTCTTCTCCTTCTTCCGTTTCTTTTTGGGCTGGTCTTCTTCTTCGCTGGCGCTCAATTCGTCTACTTCAGCTAGGTCGGCGTCGTCAAATTCTAATGCCTCAGGATCGTTTTCTTTTAAGAATCTGTAGAACTCGGGATCGTCCTCGGCAAGCGCGTCCATCGCACTCTTGCTCATGCCGATGTCATCGACGTCCTCATCGTCGGAACCATCGCTGCCGCTTGCCACGGGCATTTCGTCTTCGGACATATCGAGATCGCTACCCTGGTCGGATGCGCCTTCGTCCTCGTTGGGTTCGTCCCGCTTACGTTTACCCAGCTTCTTGGACGTCTTCTTGCTCGGTTGGGATTTTTCGATGATCTCGAAACCGCCCCCGAAAAAGTCGTCGACACTCATGTCATTGACATTGGCAGTTTTCTTGGAGCCACTGACCTTGTTGGCCTTCTCACCGTCTTCGCCGCCCTTGTAGAATTCGGCATCCTTTGACTTTTTGGCCTGTTTCTTGGCTTTGAGTTGCTGTCTCTGCTTTAATTTTGAGCTCGCTTTTCGCTGATCTAAAACACCTTTGAGATGCTTCTTCTCGAACTTCTTGGTCGCCTTGAAATTCTTCTTTGCGCCCGCCATGGTGAAATTTACCAACGTGGTCGCGACGGGTATGAGTGCTGATACACCGTTGCTGCAGACAAGAGACCAAATTTTTTTTGGATAAGCTTATCGCGAGTCTACGGTTTACCTAAATCCCCCTTGTACCGGCTAAACCCTTTCCGGAAGGGTATGTGAATCCCGCGCCACCACGCGCTACTACTTATGCCTTATCTTAGCGAGCTCAAACTACTTTTTCGAGGAGTGGGCTGCGCCCACACTAGCCATAGCTAAGGGGTTTATGCCAATATATTTATAAGCCTATAAGCATAGCTTTTTTAAAAAGTAATTTAAGGTTAAAATATAATTTTTAGCCTTAAATAATAATATAAAGTTATATTTATTATATTACTTTATATTAATAATATTATATTTATTTAAAATTTTATTTTAAATTTATATTATATTTATTTAAATTATTTATTAAATTTATATATTATTTTAAACTTATTTTTTATAATTTTTATTAAAATATTATAAATAATATATTTTTAAATATAACTTATATTTAATTATTTATTAATAATAATATATTAATTAATAAATAATTTTATTTTAAATTTTATTAATAATTAATTATTATAAAATTTTATATTTAAATTTTTTTTAATTTAATTATATAATTTAAATATTTAAATAAATTAATTAACTTTATTAATTAAATAAAATATATTAATATTATTAATATAAAGTTTTATATTATAATATAATTAAAAATAAAAGTATTTTTAAATATATTATTATTATTATTATTATATTAAAATTAATATATAAATTAATATATATATTATAAAGTTATTAAATAACTTTATAACGTATTAATTAATTTTAATTAAACTTTAATAAATATATTTTAATATTAATAAATTTTTTATATTTTTTTTATATTTTTTCTTTTATATTTTATTATTTTTTTAATAATTATTTATAATTATATTAAGTTTTTTTTAATTAAACGTTTTTATTATTATTAACTTATATTTTTTTATATTTTATTATTATTATATTAATTTATAATTAATTTATAATTATTAATAATTATTTAATTTAATCGTATTAAATAATTAAATTAACGTTAAATTAAAATAATTAAAGTAATTAATTATTAATAGTTTTTCTTTTTTTAATTAGTTAAAGCTTATATAATAAAACCTTATAATAAAGCTTTATAATAAAGCTTTATAATAAAGCTTTAACGTATATAAGCTTTATATTAACTATTAAATTTATTAATAAGTTTAAGTTTTTTTTTCTTTTATTAACGAGTTTTAAAATACGTACGAAGTGATTTTATTAGTTAAAAAGTTAATATAATTGTATTAATAACTATATTAGTAGTTATATTAAAAGAAATATTAATAATTATATTAATAATTATATTAATAAAAATATTAATAATTATTTAATCGTATTAAAAAAAGTATTAATAGTTGTATTAATAATTATATTAAAAGTTATATTAAAAAGTTAATAAGTGTATAAAAAAATTAATAGTTATATTTTTAATTATATTTTTAATTATATTAATAAATTAATAGTTATTTAATTATAAAAGTTATATTTTTAACTATATTAAAAGTTATTTAAATAAACATTTAATAGTTTTTCTCTTTTTAATAGCTTAAATTAATATAATAAAGCCTTTAACAATTATATATTTGTTTTAATTAATTATATTAATAAATTAATAATTATATTATTAAATATATTAATGGTTAATTAGCTTAATTACTTAATAATAATAGTTTAATTATAAGAAATATTATTACGATTAAAGTGTTAAAAATAAAGTGGTTAAAGTATTAAATTATAATAAAAGCTATTAATAAAATAACTTAATAACTAATTAATTTAATAAAAAGGTTAACTTATTTTAAAAGATATAAAATTTTAATTCGAATAAACTTTATATAATAAAATAATTATTATTAAAAAATAACAATTTATTAAAGTAATATATTTATTATAATTTAATAATAAAAGGCTTTTTATAATAAAATAATTATTATTAAAATAACTTATTAAAATAATATACCTTTTTAATAATTTTCCTAGCTTTTTTAATATTAATAAAAAGTGTTATTAAAAATATAATTAAAGTATTAAATTATAATAAAAATTATTAATAAGTTTAATTAAAAAGTTAGTTTTTAAATATATTATTTAATTAGTTATTTAAATATAATAAGCTTAATTAATTATAAAGTTTATTAATAAGTAAATATATTAAATTAAATTTTTTTTTTAAAAAAATTACGTTATTAACTTATTAATAAGTTATAAATATAATATTTTTTACGATAAAAGTTTAAAAAAGCTATTAACTAGTTTATTTAAAAGGTTAGTTTTTAATAAAAAATATAGGATTAATTTAAATTAGCTTTACGTAATAAAATAATTATTATTAAAAAATAATAGCTTATTAAAATAATATACCTTTTTAAATTTAATTAAAGTAAAAAGCTTTACGTAATAAAATAATTATTATTAAAATAACTTATTAAAATAATATACTTTTTTATTAATTTTTTAAGCTTTTTTTAATACGTAATAAATGTAAGTTTATTAACGTGTAAAACGTTTTAAAACCTTTAAAATAACGAAAAACTTAAAATTAATTTAAATAAACTTTACGTAAAATATTATAACAAAGTAATATACCTTTTTAAATTTAATTAAATTAAAAGGCTTTATATAATAAAATAATTGTTATTAAAAAATAATAACTTATTAAAGTAATATACTTTTTTAAATAATTTCTTAAGCTTATTTTTTTTATTTAAATCGTTTAAATATTAAATTATTTATTAAGCTTTTTTAAACGAAAACTTAATTATTTATAATTAATTAAGTTGTTTTATTAATTATTAATTAATGTTAATTAAATAAAATGTATTAATATTATTAATATAAGGTTTTATATTATAATATAATTAAAAGTAAAGGTATTTTTAAATGTATTATTATTATTATTATTATTATTATATTAAAATTAATATATAAATTAATATATATGTTATAAAGTTATTAAATAACTTTATAACGTATTAACTAATTTTAATTAAACTTTAATAAATATATTTTAATAAATTTATTTAAGTTTAAAGTTTTAATTTATAATTATATATAATACTTTTTTAATTATATATAATTTAACTTTTATAATTTATATATAATTAATATTAAATATAATTTTATTAAAATAATTATTATTATTATATTAAATTATAATTATATTAAAAACTTATTAAAAATTTAATTAAAAAATAATTAAATAATATTAATATAATATATTATATTTTATTATAATAATATTTTTTTATAATTTAAATTAAATATTAAAAAATTATTATATTATAAATAATATTTATTATAATAAAAAATAAAATAATTATATAATTATATTTTTTAATTTAATTAATATAAAATTAAGTTAATATATTATTTTAAATATTTAATATATAATTATTATTAAATTTATATTTATTAATTAATAAAGTAATTTTTTATAATTTATATTATTATTATTATTATTATTATTATTATTATTATTATTATTATTATTATTATTATTATTATTATTATTATTATTATTATTATTATTTTATTTTATTTTATTTATAATAACGTTATTTTATAACGTATAATTTATAATTAATATTATAACTTTATAACTTATAACTTATAATTTATAACTTATAATTTATATAAAAACTTATTAAAATTTTTATTAAAAAAAAACGTTTAAATTATTTTATTTTATTAAATATTAAATTTAAGTTAATAAAAAGCTTTAAAATTAACATATAAATTAATATATAATTAATAATTTACTTTTTTATTTAAATAATTTTTTCGTTTAATTAAAAAGTTATTTTTTATAAATTTATAATATAATAACTTTTTATAAATTTAAAACATTTAAATATAATTTTTATAAAACTTAAATATTTAAAATATATTATTTATTATATTATTATTTTTATTATTATTTTTATTATAACTTTTATTATATTTTAAAGTTTTTAAAATAATTAACATTTAAAATTTTTAAAATAAAAAATTTTTAATAAACTTTTTTAATTTAATATAATAGCTTTTATAAAATTTAATAAAATAACGTTAAATTAAATAACTTATATATAATTAATATTATAAAAAACGATACATTTTATTTAAAAAAACTACATAATATATTACGATATTAATCGCATATAAAACACTTATTAGCCTACGAGTAACGCCTTTTTGCTCGGGTACTATGGGATAAAAGGGTGGTATTAATGTTGTTTTTCTCAAGTTGTGGTACAGTAGATTCCTTCCCTTTTAAGTCAATAGGGCACGTGCACTTCCCACAGTACTTAGGTAAGGCACCTTTGCAAGTGGCAGCTGGATTGTCAGCTATCCATAGGGTTTAACAAGGGTTTGTATCCTCGCTTGTTATTAAGATCCCTCAGACCCACCCCTCAGCATAGAAGCTTATTGGTTATGAGATCCCTGTACGCACGTGCGTCGGTTCACTTTTTGGTGGTACCCGACTCTGCCGACTGTACGCACGTTAGGTGGAGCAACCTTATTGGTGGATTATATCCCTCGGACCCATCCCTTAGCAGAACCTTATTAGTACCATAGTCGCTTGTTATGAGATCCCTTGGACGCACATGTTTGTATTCACCTCGCTTTTTTTAATGAATAACTTTCGTAACTCAGTCGTCGATCCCATTCTAGACGTCTCTGTAAACCCATACAAGATGAATCCACGACAGGCTTATGCCCCAACTCCTCATAGCTATGTCCCAAATACTACTCTGTCAGCCACAATCAATCTAGACGAGGTATGACTTCGATTGTCTGCTCTGATTTCCTCAGAACTCATATTCATGCCTATGTAGGAAGTGAAGTTGGCAGATACCCGTGCTGAGAGAGAACTACAAGACTCTCTTGCCGAGATCTTTTCTATTATTGTAACTCTAGATGAGCTGGAAAGGGCATTTCTGAAAGATGCTATTCCCGAAGCCGACTACACAGAGATTTGCGAGAGATCTCTGAAACAGTACAAGTCCATCTTATCAGGTGAAACTGTGGCCAAGGCATTTGTGGGCTTGGAGGAATTCAAGGCTGAGTGGGATGTAAGGAGACTTTCTATCCATCATGATTAGCGAACACTAAATACGGCCCTCATAGCTCGAAGTTCCTAGAGCAACGGAGAGACTAAGAGTGGGCATGCCGTCGACGGCCGTCACTGCGTCAACAGGAGCGGCTCAATCATCTGCTTCAACAAACAATAAGTCCGGTGCTCTGATTCTCGAAGCGACACAGGACTTCATTACTTTCTTAGATGCTCTCCGTCTCGGTCTCTTAGCAAAAGACCAGCTACATCCTCTCTTAACTGATGTTATCCAGAGTGTCAACAAAGTCACAGATCGAGACTTTGAGAACCGTGGAAAGATTGTGCAATGGCTGATCACCTTGAACCAGATGAAAGCGACTGAGGAGTTGAGCGAGCAACAAGCAAGAGAGCTCGAGCTGGACATTAACTCTGCATACTTAGGGTTCAAGAATATCCTGAATTAAGATATTAAGCCGGGGATATTGAAGTTACGTTACGGTTCAAATGGCATGAAGGAAGAGCGAAGAAGCTCTAAGAACGAATCTGGTAAAGGGCGCCCAGGTGAGTCTCTAGGCCTCGAGATCTCGTCGTTTAGTCCATTTACCTAAGACCCATTATTAGGGTGTGAGCGTGCCAAGAGACTAAAAAAGATCTCAGTCAGCTACAGGAGAAGGATCTTGGGATATATCATGTCGAAGTGGTTTAAAAACCCCGTAAAGGCCATCTCAGTCGAGCTCAAATCATTCACTTCGGGTACCGACTCAATTCATCCAGTCATTGCCTTTTCGGGAGCCTACGATATGCAGCGCACTTATCTCGCGTTTCAGCATAACGCCAAACTCCACACTCTGTAGACTGTAATCACCGCAGTCCGATCGGTAGCAGCTCTCGAGGAGGCCAAAGAAGACGACCATGTTGTAGTCACGGAGAAAACAATATTTCATCCTCAGGGCGGCGGCCAACCCTCTGATGTTGGTGCGATGAAAAGCTCAGACGGAACAAGCTTTGATGTTTCCATGGTGCGCATGAGCGCAGTAAATGACGGCGAGGTATTGCACTTCGGCAGGTTTACAAATGCAGCATCAATTTTCAAGCCCGGAGATTCCGTTACCCAGTCCATTGATACCGAAAAGCGGAATCTATATTCTCGTTATCACACAGCCGGACACGTTCTCGGATCGGCTGTTCGTCATCTTCTAGAGAACGAAGTAGCCAATTTCGATGAATTGAAAGCGTCGCATTTCCCTGACTCTGCTGCTTGTGAGTTCCAAGGTCTTATCGAGGGAAAGTGGAAGGATGCCATTCAAACACGTGTGGACGACTACATTAGCGAGGATATGCCAGTTGAAATTGACTGGTGGGACGAGAATGACTTTAAAGCTAACGGGCTTGAACGATTGATACCCGACCGCAAGGCGATGGGTATGACAGATGAGGAGAAATTCCGAGTTGTGAAGATCGTCGGTGCTGAGGTCTATCCTTGTGGAGGAACGCACGTCGATAGTACCGCGTTGTGTGGCAAGACCAACGTGAAGAAGATCAGTCGGGCTAAAGGAGTAAGCAGAGTGACCTACACGCTACCCTAACACTACCCAAGGCAATAGAAGCGGCTGAATACGGGGTTTCAACATCCGTCTAACACGCGATGGAACAATAACAATTCGCCCGACCTTCGGCGGCAAACACCATATAACGTGCTCTGTCGATTAAGAAAGGGCTTACAGTTATAGAAGAGTGGCTTTGAGGCCGGCGCTGCAAATCTTATCGAATAACGGTACTCGCAAGCTGTGATCTCGTCTTTGTTTCCCGGAGCGAACTTTAGCGTTCTCGCTAGACAAAGCCGCCGGCGGAATCTTTGTGGCCCATTCTAACTGCGAATCTCCGGCACGTGGGTGAATACAATTCTGCGATCAATTTCAAGGTTAGACCCACCAGTAACTCGCAAAATGTGTATCATTCAACTATAATGCAATATAGTCTGAGATTAACCCGGATGTATCGATGATGAACAGTTCAGCATCCCTTCATACAAGGTCCAGCGTATCAGTTGACCACCGGTTCATGTGATACTCGCTGCAGGATATCCCACAGTTTAATCGCGGAGCCAGGATTGAGTTGAGCCTATGTACCTAATAGGACAACAAGTAGGATTTTCCGTAACAGCCTTACGGCGCGTAACATGTTTGAATCGGGCTGGGTATACGATTCGCTAGAAATTGTATCAACATTCCGGTATCAAACTAAGAAACCATCCAAGTTGGGCGACCGGCTATCCTCTCTTAACCAATCCGTGTCCCACATTCCACCCTATAAGCGAAAAGAACAAAATTTCCTAGCGTGGACGGATCTTGCTGCTTGTCGATGTTGTGTAGCTATTCCTCCCGAGAGATTTAGACATGTGGTCCAAATGATTGGTTGAGACAATCGTATCCAGCATCGCCAACTTAACTTTATTACAACGGTGGGGCTGACAGTATAGTGGGGTAGATTCAGGGTCCTTCAGTGCAT
This sequence comes from Hypoxylon sp. CO27-5, assembly GCA_002120305.1. Classification (NCBI taxonomy): domain Eukaryota; kingdom Fungi; phylum Ascomycota; class Sordariomycetes; order Xylariales; family Hypoxylaceae; genus Hypoxylon; species Hypoxylon sp. CO27-5. Next base: position 36,559 of record KZ112687.1, on the reverse strand, counting down.
GCATGTATGTCAAGGCACGGATTTGAGATACAATGCTACCTTCTCAACGCAAACGATTATCAAAAGCACATGCTACATCTTGAGGTATGTTGCTCTCTTAGTTGTAAAAACAGTCAGAAAGATGCAGTCAGCCAAAGTCTATTTGCTAGGAAGGGTGGGTAACTGGCACAGTGGCTTGGTATATAGCCTAGGAGCCAGACACGTTTTTCCTCCTTCTCCTTTTCTCATTTCTAGTGTCGGAAACTCTCAATTATTTCTGCGGTTTGATTCAACCCTCTTTGAGGAATTTCAACATCCCGCTCTCAATTCATTGCAATGAGAGAATACCATGGCTTCTCTTGGTGGTAACATTTTACCCCCTGACTTGCATGCTCAAATCTATCTTGCTGGAATAGCTATTACTCTATTAGTAGGTGTATGCTATTCTACACTACTCGCCAAGAAAGCAAAGGACAGTGAGACTCCTAGTCTCCTACAATCCTTATGGCTTTTCTTCTACACTTGCTTCCTCAAACCGCACGATGGCGACAGCAATGGTAATCAACAGGATGCCCTTGAAAGCTTCTACAAGAAGCAAGCTGGTGCCTACGATGCGACGAGGAAAGTCCTCTTGAAGGGTCGTGAGGATATGCTCGCACTTGCAGCAGCTCAACTGGCTCACAGGACGAAGGATTATAATGAGAACAAGAGACGTGTCTGGGTTGACGTTAGTCCTTTCCATACATTCAGCCATAGACAACTGGTGTCGTTAACAACAGGACAGGTTGGTGGGGGAACAGGCTGGAATATCGAGGCCATGTCCAGATTCGTTGATGTTCCTCGGTTCTTTGACAGTGTGTATCTCGTTGACTTTTCTCCGTCGCTCTGTGAAGTCGCTCGCAAGCGTTTCCAAAGGCTCGGCTGGGCAAATGTGAAGGTCATCTGCCAAGATGCAAGGAAATTCCGCTTGGAAGACTATGAGCCGACTCCTCAGAGTGGATGCACTTCCGGGTCTCCGACTCGGGGTTATTTTTCTTGGGAAAGACCCAAAGATGGCGGCGCTGACTTGATTACAATGTCTTACAGCCTATCCATGATTGTGAGTATGATCTAGCTTAATTAGACTCTGCATGTGCTCACAGGCGTGTAGCCCGACTATTACTCTGTCATTGACTCATTGCCGTCGTTGCTGAGTCCGAATGGGATTATTGGTGTAGTCGACTTTTACGTCCAATCCCAAGTCGATGTCAACTTTCGAAACTACACTGGAGGCCTCGTCAACCGGCATGTTAATTTCTTCGGAAGGACATTTTGGCGTGCCTGGTTCGACATCGACCGGGTTGTTCTTGAACCTGGGCGACGTGACTATCTCGAGTATAGTTTCGGTACGGTCCTAAACATCAACACACGTAATTACATGCTCGGTGCAATCCCCTATTACATCTGGCTGGGAACTTCAAAGCGGCCATCATCGTCTAGCTTTCCACACGAAATTGTTGAGAAAGTGGACGCTCTAGTGACTGAGTCACCCTACCTGCACCCTTCCAACCACAGGGACGCTCTGACTCGCGTTGTTGAGAGCGCTGCATCGGAGATCCGATCCAAGGCTTTCGATGCAGCCATTGTCAACATCAGTTCGAACTTGCCTCTTCCGTCGTTCTTTTACCAGAACAACCATTACCGGATCTATTACGACGACCAGCTCAAGAAGCACACTCAGTTCAATGACGAGTATATCTATGCCTTCACCTGGGAAGATACTCGTGTCGACGAGCGCATCCTGAAGCTGAAGTCGGATGACGTGGTTCTCGCCATTACGAGTGCTGGCGACAACATTCTTTCTTACGCACTCCAAAGCCCGGCTAGAATCTACGCGGTTGATCTCAACCCGGCACAGAATCACCTTCTCGAGCTCAAGATCGCCGCATATTCGTCTCTGCCCTACGAAGATTTCTGGAAGATATTTGGTGAGGGCAAGCACCCTGAATTCCGCTCCTTACTCATCTCGAAGATGTCTCCTCATCTATCAAGCCGCGCGTTCCAGTATTGGCTAAGCAATCACCATATCTTCACCAAGTCCAAGGGTGGGCTGTACGACACGGGTGGATCGAAACACGGAATCCGCATCTTCCGCTGGATCTCTCGCGTTTTCGGATGCCGATCCGCCGTTAAGCAGTTGCTTACAGCCAAGACTCTAAACGAGCAGCGTGAGATCTGGCGTGACAAGATCCGACCGGCTCTACTCTCGCGCCTCGTTTCCAGATTCGTCGTTAGTCAGGAGGCGTTCCTGTGGACGGCACTCGGAGTTCCCAAGAACCAGCTAGCTATCATCGAGGAGGACCACGCGGTATCGGAGGCGGTTTGCGGCCCCGACGCAACGGCCAAGAACACCCGCTCGCACGCTATTTGGGAGTATATGGTCAACACGCTTGACCCGATGGTAGAGTCAACACACATTGCGGCCGATAACCCGTATTACTTGGTCTGTCTCGACGGCAAGTTCAGTCGGAACTGTCATCCAGATTACCTATCTCCTCAAGCTCACGCGCGGCTTTCGCGCCCGGGAGCATTCGACGGCCTGCGCATCCACACGGACGAGATCGACGAGGTGCTCGCGCGCATCACACCAGGCACGCTCACAGTTGCCGTCGTAATGGACAGCATGGATTGGTTCGACCCCGGGTCCAATGCGGCGGCTGCACAGGTCACTAAGCTCAACCGCGCGCTGTGCATGGGCGGTCGCGTCCTGCTACGCTCGGCAGGTCTACGACCGTGGTACCTGGACGAATTCGAGCGTCATGGGTTCGTCACTAAGTGCCATGGAAAGCGCTCGCCAGGCACGTGCATCGATCGCGTTAACATGTACGCGAGCTGCTGGATCTGCACCAAGCAGGAGAACCTGGCTCCGCCGACCCCTGAGATGGAGTCTATGGTCGGGGCTGAGATCTCGAATTTGCAGATTTGATGGAGTGTTGATGATTGGGGAGAAATGGTGGTATATACAGTACGAGATAGGGTTTGGTAGATTGTCTGAGAAGTGTTTGGGGTTATATTCTTGTCGTTCCTTGGTATATTTGATAGATTTCCTGTGCAGTTAGATAATGAGCGAACTTGATAGAACCGGAAATTTAGCAGTCAAGATGTTGATTGATATCCGTGTTATATTGCCTTAGCTGGACAAACGTGAGGTAGGTAAGATAAGGGATTATCTAAGAATTTTAGTATTGCACGTAATTAAATTTAACTCCCGATGCTGTAATAGACAGGCTTTGCAAATGGGAAGATACCCGATTCGTAGAAAGCGTCCAAGCAGGGAAGACAATTGTATGGGTTAACATTTTTCGGGTAACTATAAAATATTGATTGTATCCCAGCATGCATGTAGCATCAAATCAGGCCTGAACCAAAATCGCTTTAATTTCAAAAGATGATACTCAAGATCATCATTCAATCGAAAGAGATGGTTGGGTAGTGAAGAACTCGTAACATATCTCCAGATATGGCCGATGAATACTGCGCCCCGAAAGTGCGTTTGAATTAATTTGGCTGCCTGGAGCTGATTGATTTGGCGGTTTGCTCATAAGAAAACCGGACCGGAGGGTCCTAGAAATCCTTCCAACATCAAACTTTCAAAAGAATAGATGAACCAGAAACAGAACGTCAATTTAATCCTTACAGCGAGCAATTCGAATGAGTACCCAGTCTAGGTAGCCTGGTAGGTAATCGCCGTCGTAATGGCGCCTCTTACTAGCGAGCCCGACGCAATCCGCGTCGTCCTCAATCTCGCCCGCCGCAAGGTCTTCTACAGCCTCGTCGTCGAGATCGCCGCGTACATGCGCTCGCAGCTGGAACTTCCCTATAGTCCGGACGGCTCGCCTTTATCTCCTGCATCAGCGCGCAGCCCACCTCCATACTCGGAGACGGCAAACGTGCCCCGCACCCGAGATGGCAACCCGAATAATTCATCCCCGCGCCCGCAGCAAAGAAGCCCGCCGAGCCCGGCACTCATAAGACTCAGGAAAGCGGCGCTTCTGCATTTCGACTCCTGGCGCGCCGAGACACTGGGAAAACTCAAAGAAGTCGTCGCCAAACCAGACGACCAGAAAGTCCTAGACGCGCGGCGCAAGCGCGCCGAGCAGCTGAGCGCGAAGAGTAAGGAGGAGCCCACCGATGGCGAGGACCTTCTCAGCTTCGGCGATAACAGCAGGTCAACGCAGACCCGGACCCCGCCACTACCTCCGCGGAGAGGAACGGGGACGGCGGGCCCAACGAGCCTTGCTGCGTTCCAAGCGCTGTACCACCCCATCCCTACGAGACTAACTACGGTCCCGATGGAAGACCGCAAGGAAGTGCTCAGCGCAACGCTGATCCTGCTGCTCTCCATCGGCAATTACTCAGCGTACTCGCGCACCCTCGTTTGTTACCTAGCCTCCGCGCTCGAGATCCCGCCGAGCTTCCTCGATACCGAGGAGACGGAGATCGCGACGACGATGATGGAGGCGGCGCAGAAGGCGGAGCAGAACGCCGGCGCCATGTCAGCTGAGGCCGAGGCCGCGAAGCGCAGGGAGGAGGGTAAGGTCGGGCGCTTTTGGAAGGTCGGGTTGGCGTCGGTTGCGGGCGCGGCGATAATTGGCGTCACGGGTGGATTGGCTGCGCCTGCTGTTGCGGGGGTTATTGGTGGGCTTATGGGATCTGTTGGATTGGGCGGACTGGCGAGTTTTCTGGGTATTTTCTGGATGAATGGGGCACTGGTCGGGACTATCTTCGGTGCGTTTGGGGCGAAGATGACGGGAGAGATGGTCGATCGGTATGCTAAGGAAGTTGAGGACTTTAAGTTCTTGCCACTGAGGGAGGAATGGGGTCAGGATTGGTCGAATGCGAGGGAAGACGGTGCTAAGGCTCGTAGGCTCCGCGTAACTATCGGTATCAACGGCTGGCTTACTTCTGAGGGGGACGTGACGAAGCCGTGGCGGGTTCTGGGCGACGAAACGGAGGTATTTGCTCTGCGGTACGAGATAAAGAGCCTCATGGCACTTGGAGACAAGCTGAAAGGCCTCGTGGCATCGGCGGCGTGGAGCGCGGTCAGAGCTGAGATTCTGAAGCGTACGGTACTGGCGACGCTTTCAGGAGCCCTATGGCCCATCTTCCTGTTAAACTCGGCGTCCTCTATCGATAACCCGTTCAGCTTAGCCCGCAACCGGTCCGAGAAGGCCGGCAAGATTCTGGCAGATGCACTGATTAATAGGGTGCAAGGAGAGCGACCTGTTACGTTGGTGGGATACTCGCTAGGTGCAAGGGTGATTTATTCGTGCCTAAGGGTACTCGCAGAGAGGAAGGCATTTGGGCTCGTAGACACGGTGGTCTTAATCGGAGCGCCGGTCCCGTCAAACACGAACCACTGGCAGATGATGCGGACGGTGGTCACGGGCAAGCTGTTCAACGTTTACAGCGAGAATGACTACATCTTAGGATTTCTGTACCGCGCGACAAGCATGCAGCTAGGCATTGCCGGACTTCAGGCTATCGGCGGAGACATCGAGGGTGTAGAAAACCTGGACCTAAGTAATGAAGTTACGGGTCATCTACGGTATCCAGAGCTTACAGCTAAGATTCTGGCCAGGTGTGGTTTCCCGGATATTAGGGGTGGCGCGGGAGCTATTGAGAAAGACGAAGGGAAGATTGAAATTGAGCTCCGTGATAAGGACTGGGCCGAGACGGGAAATCTAATCGATATTTGGGATGCGCCGGAGCCGAATGAGAAGTTCGACCCATCGGTGAAGAACGTTCAGGAGTTGAAGAGCGATGTGAGGGTGAGAGATGCTAAGATTGGGGGCACGAAAGATAAGAATGAGGATGCTGTGCCGGCAACGACAGCAACCGCTACAGCAGTCTCGTCCGCGGCGATCATCGGCTCGGCGCCTCTTACATCTCCTGAAGTAAACACCATTGCTACCACGTCAAGATCTATGAGCGCGACTCGGGTTGAGAGTCCCCCGCCTACGTATTCGGGGCCTAATATTAACGCGAGTCGCAACAATGAAAGCGATTATGACTACGATTCAGATGAGGAGTATGGCGGGATTAAGATGGTGGATAATGATTCAGACGAAGGAGAGTTGGCCTTTGTCGAGCCGCTCAGCATCCAGGATGATGATTGAGTCCCGAGCCCTTGTAAATAAGCGATATGAGAGCATATACCCGAGCAAGGAGTCAATCTATATGATTTTCGTTCAATGCATTCAATCTATGGCATGATCTAGAGTGCATGTAATCATCATTTCTTCATCGCGAGTACACGAAAATAGAATACCGACCCCTCACGTCCCATTTTCCGAAGCTAGAAGCCAAGAAGTACCGAGTAGCCAGCTGAATATAGTTCATTAAATTGTCCCGACTCCTCAAGATTTTTGTTGGTGCAATCGCGTCTGCATCGACAATCTGCTAGTAGAATATGGCATGATAAAACACTGATTCGGTAATACAGAACTGAATTAACACGCGGTAGCTTGCTGGTAAGCTGATCACGGTTCCGAACAAGCTGGAAGTTCCCCAACCTCATCCCCGGTAGCACAAGCGTGCCGAGACTCCACACCATATATTTGACTAAGAGGCGTTTCTGCGTCACCCATCCAAAGAACACACATACTTGCTCATCTAACAACGTACACGAGCGCCAATCTCAAAGACGTGCTTCCTCAGAGGACGCCACCTTTGTCTTATAATTCTATCACGAACAGGAGAAGATGGTGACATTCAACCTCGCCTACACGGCGCCCATCAACCCGGCCGGCGCCACCCCCACCCTCACACTATCCCAAATCTGGGCCGGACTCCAGCGCAAAGTCCACCGGGCGCAAGATTTCGTGCCCGTGATAGTAGAATGCAACGTCTTGTCGGAAGAAACCGCCCAAGATTCGGGAAATCTCAAGATCACGCGCGAGGTGCGCTTCAAAGCCGGTTCCGAGCCGGGTAGCGGTGCCGGCGGGACCTTGGTCAAGGAGGTGGTTACCCACTACCCGCCATGCCGCGTCGACTTCGAGCAGCCGGACGGCAGCACCATTGCGAATATTGTGAGCCAGAACCCCGATGGGGAGTTAGAGATGACGTATGCTTTCGAGTGGAGGTATCCCGCCGTGAAGGAGGGGAGCGATGAGGCAAAGGCCTTGGAGGAGAAGAGTTGGAAGGTAAGTTCTTTATCTTCTTGTCTTCATTTTATTTTCTCTCTTTGAAGGAACGAGGAAGATGATTTAAATATCGGCGTGGCTTGGTGCTAATCATCATTGTGAGTTTGCAGACAGCAAAGATGGCTGTTCATGGAACTATTGACACTATTCGTCGATTAGTCAAGGATGGGGAGATCAAATAATTCGTCTATGTTGATTTTATCAGGTTCGGTATGAATCGCGCTACGGCAAAAGTATGAGCTGTATTCAACATCGAGTAAAGATTCATCCGAATATGAATAGCAAGAGGTACGAGGGTATATAACAATGTCTAAGAAAAGGAGAAGTATTGGAATATTTGATATCAAATGGAGTCTAGTTCTTTCATGTTGATAAATTTAGTGACTGCTCCGAGCCAATATCTACTGATCTCCCTTCTATGCCTTTATAACAGCAGCAGGTACATATTAACTAGCTACCTAGGTTAGCATATTCATCTAGAGATCAAAGTAGAAGATGACAACCGTTTCATACGTGTGGATTGAGATTTATTTAAGAGCCAATAAAGCTCATCTTAGGTTGAGATCACTAAGAGGTACATAATAATTAGGCGATGGAGCAACTATATTCGTGCTATAACACAACCTGCCTCGCCTAGATTGACTGGATCATCGTGCCATATAGCTTTATCACTGAATGGTGACAGTAATCGAGGAATACCTTCCCATGTCCACATACCCCCTTCGCGTATAACTTGTTCGCATCGGTCCTTATCCCCTATCATGAAAAAGCACCTCTGCAAGATATTCCATTGCGTTGCTTGGGGATTATAATATGTCGCCAAATCTCCCCATTCGTGTTTGAAGAGCTCGCTAGTTGCATTTTCCTTGGTGAAGAATGCGGATGGGTCGTCGACGAATGGCTCTAAGTAGCCAGTGCATTCCGCTTCGCGTTCCCCTTCGTGCGAGTTCTTCAACGCGATGAATATAAGTGATCGATGTCGCCAATAGTTTTGTGCTATGAAGTACAACATTGGCTGGGGTTCTATGCACGCGAGCCGTGGCAAACATTCTCGTACCTCGCCCGTCGTACGCCCGACACATGCAGACCAACGTGCACCTATATGATTAGTGATGATGTGAGTATAGTGCCTTTTACTAGTTGCTTTTAGTCTCCAGATTAACTTACAGGTGAGTTTGGAAGGACTACATTTCCATAACACATCGAATGCGGCATCAACTTCAAATCTTGAGAACGTCTGCCAATATCGCTTGGCTAATTGTTGAATTTCATCTTCAGGAGTAAGCCCCATTAAAGGATGGAAGATAGTAACGGCAATCTCTAGCATGAAAATGTGTCGCCTCAGTCGCGAACTCTCGGTTGTTGTGAGGCATTTGGACGTCAACTTGACGGGCCAGAGGATTCCGTATGTTGTAATCCAATCCTCAACGACCTCAACACCCACGTTGATATGGGGCATTATCTTAAGGGCACGTAGTTGATAGAACCGAGAAGGCCAATTTCCTCGATTAACGTATGCTTCGAGAAACTGCCGAACTCCTTCGGTGGACCGGCGGATAATAATACGGGATGCGTAGCAGGCTATAAACGCAAGTTTGAGTAGGCCGGGGTTGTCATCGCCTAATATTGTAATGGCGAGATTACGGGCGATGACACCTTCGTGTTTCGAAAGAATTGCACGGAATCTCTTTGACGTCCTCCCCAAAGCTAAAACAGATTTTACATCTGGCAAGCTGCAAAATATGTCGATGATTTTCTCTGGAGGAAGTTGGTCGAAGGGGCCGCCTTCTCTTGGAACGGCCTTTGTGGTATTGTCTGACATTTCTAATGCAGATGCGTACGATGTTGTTTGTTGAATGTTGTTCTGCCCGCTGTGTTAATAACTGCGTTGGGGGAAGTCGAGAGAGAGAAGAGCCGACCTGCCAATGTATTTGTAGATTAAATGTCGAGTACCGGTTTGTGACACGCACCTCTCTACACAAAATACATGACACGATTCCAGATTTTTCAGTTCAATCTCTTGTCATGATGCTTTCCATCTCACCGCTCGTGAGGTAGAGCTTTGAGTATTTGATACATGTGCGTAGGAGATCTTGTTGTCTAATCATTCTTAGTCATTTAGAGATATTCCATAGTTTCTAGGGACTTGGAAGTGTCGTCATGTTGAAAGCTTCTCAAAGTGGTGCTCGTACATCAGGTCTAGCCGCACAGTGAACTTCTCCCCACGCCTGACTTCTTGCCCGGAATGCCACAGCATCCGCTGCTGGAAAATCAAGGCTCTACCCATCTTGGGTTCGACATCTAGAAAATCCTCATCCACTTGCTGCTCGCTTTCTCTCTCCACATCCCCCAGTTTCTTCTTCCTACCCATGCCCATACGGCTCGACCAAAACCTTGTCTCCCCACCAGAGCTCTCACTATCATTTCCGCCTCGAGGCATGTCACTCAGATAGATCTGACACGTCAGAAAACTCTTCTCCTTATTACCAGGAGAGTACAAGGCGTCACAATGGGGCTTGAAGTGATTTCCGGGTTGGTAGCGCAAGAAACTAAGTCTCTCGTTGGCTCCTGCGAGTCTCCAGACAGTTTTGTTGGCACTCTGGCTAGCTTTGAGGTTTGACGGGCCCGCGATATGTTCAGATAGCACATCACCCTTCCTTAGAGCCTTGACTTCCTCTGGTAGGTGTGGTATGAGACGCCCAGAGAGGGCTTTGGCCCACTCAGGCGATACAGATAGGATCCGTTTGCACTCGCGCCAAGAGTCCCCCTTGTCTAGGGTTTTCCAGTCAGAACCAGCAGATGCTAGGAGGGTAGCACACTCTGCTGGAGTGAGGAGATTGTCTATGACCATGGCGAAATAGGGGCTGTAGTTGTCTGCTAGTGGGGTCTGAGAGAAGTCAATACGTGTTGCTGTTACCGGAGGACCGGCCGGGCCTCGTGGGTCGAGAAAGGGCTTCCCGCCCTGGGATATCTCTAACGCCATGGTGATAAGTTTTCCAAGTGGAACTTTGCAGTTTCAAGGAGCAATGAATGATCCATGAGTAAGGCGGTGTTATTAAGTGTGTGATACAATGGGGGCGTGACTTGGGATAAACTGGAGCGATTGAAGTTGAAACTGATTACTGAAAACTTCTTTCTAGTCAACACTGATGGTAAGAATTTATATTAAGCAGTAGGTATTTTGGATTTTGAATGAGTATGAGTCACAACATTGATGCTGATCATAAGTCGAAGAAGTCAGTCGTGTTTAGGAAGTCCTACCAACACGTCACAGTGTCGAGTGCACCTAAATACGGTGCTACCCCGTATTTCTTGCACTGCCACATATGGCGGTGCTTTGTCTATTCCGTACGGTATAAGCTCCCTTTTATGTAGAACAATGGGATTATGCTGAATCCGGGCGTGGGATTTCAAAAAGGCCCCACTTCTGCGACATCGAACTTTCCCTTCATCACAAGTTCTATTTAAAAAAAAACCCGACTTCTTTTCATAACAAACGCCGACAAGAAAACTTTTGGACTTCTGCCTGGCGCAAAGTCATATTCGACTTCCTCCCACTAGTGACGAGAAACGAGTGAAAATTCATTTCTTTTAGTTACTCGACATATTCTAGAAGCGACCATCGTCGTATTTGCGACCAGAGTGACCTGTAGTTGCCCCTCCATCGGCGTGCACCTCTTCACCTCTTTCCCAATTTCGCAACACGATCCTTCCTAAGTGCCATCGCGCGAAAGAAGAAATTGCGTCGTACCTCAAGGCTCCATACTCTATCTAAGTTCTAGTGTCGTTCCTTCAGGTGAATAACGAATAACCTCCCGACTTCGCAAATACCCCATTAAGAAATCCACCGAGTCGCGAATCGGAACATCTGACATTCTCATTCCAACTCGACGCTCTCCGCAAATATCAACTCCTCCCCTCCTCGCTACTTACTCTCAGCATCGCAACTCAAGATGTCTGAACAAGTCGACCTCACAACTATCCCCATCTCGCCAAATGGCGATGGTTCGACGCCTAACAACGACTCCGACAGCAAGGACAGCAAGTTGATTACGGTGTTTCACGACAAGGATAACTTCAATGTCAAACATCCTCTCCAGAACAAATGGACCCTGTGGTTCACCAAGCCCTCCAGCGGCAAGGTCAGCTAGTCACAGCCCTTACGCACTTTAACACTCGAATACTGATGTTGAACAGGGTGACAACTGGAACGATCTCCTCAAAGAGGTCATCACGTTCAATTCGGTGGAGGAATTTTGGGGGATTTATGTGTGTATCCCCTACCATTACCCATCATACTTCATAGTTAGCTAACTCGACTCGACTCTTAGAACAACATTGCGCCCGTTTCCGAGCTGGCCTTGAAGTCTGATTACCACCTTTTCAAGGAAGGTGTACGACCAGAATGGGAAGATCCGCAGAATAAGCACGGCGGCAAGTGGTCGTACCAGTTCAAGGACAAGCGCAACGTCGACATCAACGACCTGTGGCTGCACACCATGCTGGCCGCCATCGGCGAAACCCTCGAGGAGGAAGACGACGGCGAGGTCATGGGTGTCGTCGTCAACGTTCGCAAAGCCTTCTACCGTATCGGCGTCTGGACCCGCACTATAGGGAAGAGCATTCCGGGTCGAGGAGATGGCGATGTCTCGGGTGGCAAGGGCCGTTCGGTCGAGAAGGGTCAGAGGATTCTGCTTAATATTGGCAAGCAGTTCAAGGAGATCCTGAAGCTGCCCCCTAACGAGGTCGTCGAGTTCTCCGGTCATACTGATTCGGCCCACAGCGGTAGCACTCGAGCTAAGGCCAAGTTTACCGTCTAAATTGCTATGAATGGCCATGGTAAACAGTCGATCGGAAGGTTCTTGAGTATGCTATCTCGAGAATTTGGCCTGAATATTCGGTTATGCGTCACAGGGGTGACATGCTGGCACCTTTGCCAAGTAACCTGTCACTGGCCACCGATAGGAGATGGAATATGTTTAAACAGATCGGGAGGAGGTTCTGGGTTATTGAAAATCATCAGTGCCGGAAATACTTAGTGCCCGATATGATACACACTTTACTACCGACTGTAGATGGCAAAGGACGAAGGAACCAAGTACGATTTTACTTCACGCTTCGGATGCTTTTCTATCTACCTACGTGGTGCCACCGGGTCTTGTTTTCTGCAGATAGCAGACCATATCACTAATCAATCAAAATTCCGAGTTAATAGTGATACATATGATTGAATATTCCTACTTGGTTGATTAATACAATGATGCAAATCTTTTCGTGATAGGAATGAATTGGTAACCAATGTAGCTTCTTGTCCTATGGTGGCGAGCGAGCCTCGTTCCATCTAACTCTACTGCAGTAATTGACAGATAGGCCACCGAAGAAGGAAAAGAGGAGAGGTAAAGGAAAGGAAAGGGAATTTCCTATATACAGATGAGGCCATTTAGGATGGAACGGAAGAATATAGACAGATTTAGGTTCCGGACAGTCTCGACCGAGAGTTCGACATCCTCCCACATATGCACAGTGCTTTGCCGTGCTACTCATTCCTTTTCAATTTCGCTTGCTTGCTTTGATTTGCTTGTTTGCTGATTCATCCTCCGCATGTTGAAAGACCACCTCTCATTCCCATTTCGTCTCGTCTCGTCTCGTCTCATCTCGTCTCGTCTCATCTCATCTTGTCTCATTCCTCTGTAGGCGGGAATGCCGCCATCCCATTCATGCCAAGAATTAGTGTCTCCAAAGTCTAAGATGACCAGTCTCTAAATATCTCCAAGATCTTGCTCTTACATCTCATCGCCGCTAAAATCATCTAAGAACACCTTCCTCAGGAGGTCCTTCTTATTGATCTTGCCCATCGCATTCCGGGGTATATGCTCGACGACGCGTAGCACCTGTGGGATCTTGTAATTGGCTAACCGGCCCTTGAGAGCGCGCCGCATATCCAGGGGCCGCCAGGCGGCGTGCTCGCGCAGGTACTCAGGCGAGTGGATGATGACGGCGCCGACTTTCTGGCCCCACTTGCCGGATGGCACCGCCACTACGGCGGCTTCTGAGATCTCGGGGAGGGAGAGGAGTTCGCGCTCGACTTCCAGCGCGGAGACCTTCTCGCCGCCCGATTTGATGATATCTGCGCTTTGTCGGCCCAGGATGAAGTACATCGGACCCTGAGCCCAGTCGCCGCTGACCCCGCTACCGGCCGTAGGCACGGGTCTCCGGACGGCTACATCACCCGTCTTGAACCACGGCCCCTTTCCGTCATCTGCGGGGACGAATTCCTTGGCCGTCGCGGTGGGATTGGCCCAGTACTCCCTGAATACGTTCTTACCGCGGAGCTGGATCTCGCCCGACCTTTCCTTGCCTTCAGCCTCGACAGCCTCAAAGTCGTCCTCGATGACAGTGCCTGTCTCGTTATCCACGAGCCGAGCCTCAACGCCCGGTAGCGGCCACCCGACGGAGCCGTCCACTCGGTCACCGTAGTCGAGACCGCACGACAGCGCCATGCCGACCTCCGTCATGCCGTAGCGCTCAAGCAGGACGTTGCCGCGGCTAAGTTCCTTCCACGCGCGCTTAACGGGTGTGGGGAGGGCTGCAGATCCCGAGATAGACACGCGCATGTGCTCCGGGCTTATAGCGATGCGACCAGCTTCAGCAACGGCAGGAGGCAAAGTCTTATGCGTAGAAAGTAGGCGTGTGTACACCGTGGGCACGACGGTGAAGAATGTGATCTTGACACGCGACATGTTCTTGTACTTGTCCTCGCTGGCCGAGTTGGTCGTGGCGGGCGCGGTAGCCTTTGGCGGCTCAGGCTGCTTGACGGCTTCAGCGACGGGGGTGCTGAGGCCGTTTGTCGACGCGATTGGGGTTTCGAAACCGTTGGCGGATAGGGCGGGAGAGGGCGCTACGCTGTTGGGCTGTTGAGAAATGGCGGGGTTGAAGCCGTTGGATAGGACGCCTGGCTGGCTGATCTTCGCGGCTAGGTTGTTGACCTCGGCGGCGAGGTGGGTGATTACTGCTGCGAGACGGCTGATTTCCGAGGAGGCGGGATGGCCAAAACCGCTCAGTTCCAGAGCCGGAGTTGTGGTACCATTCGTTTCTGTGACTGGAGTGATGGCACCGTTAGCTTCTGCGATTGGAGGTTGGAAGCCGTTTGTTTTCACGACTGGGTGGGCGATTCCGTTCGTAATACCATTGGGTTTAGCGATACCATTCGCCTTGATCGGGTGGGTGACACCATTAGTGATAGCATTCGTCCTCACGGCATGAGCAACGTCGTTCGTTTTGGCTGTAGCAGCGGCAACCTGGGGCAAATCCAAGAACGGGTTTGCGAAGCGTCGCCATACTGTGTCGGCATTGAAAGGGAAAAGGAACTCAATGCTGCTGCCCGCGAAAAGCGGTGTAAGAACCGCGTTCACTGTACCGTGGATGTGATGAAGCGGTAGTACATGTAGAAGTCTGTCCGCTGGTGAATATTTCCATGCTTTGATTAGGGCCTGGGCCTGGGCTGTAAGCGCGCTCTCTGGTAATAGGACTCCCTTTGGTCGGTTCGTCGTGCCGGACGTATACAGCATCATACCGGCGCCTTCTGGATCGTTATCTTCTAGGAGCTCTACCGGCTCAAAAGTTTCCGAGATTGCACCGAGCCGCTTCGGAAGCTCAACGGGTACTGGATTTGGTGTAACGTCAAGCTCTTTGCTCGGTGTAGTGAGCACCTCATCGACTTTCGATGCATACTTGGGCGAATGCAACAGGAGTATAGCTTGGGAATGCGATAGGATGTATTGGAGTTCGGGAGCTGGGAAAGGAGGTGATAGAGGTAGGGCGATCGCATGCGCGGCTAGGATAGCAAGATATGTAACTAGATTGCGTATGTGAGCAATTGGCTCTTAGTTGAAAGACACATGTATGCTTGGGTAATTCATACCAACATAGTCGTAGCTGTTCTCTATCAGGAAAGCTACTCGCTCGCCCCGGATGTCCGACCTTCCCGCCGCCTCAAGTATCCGGTCACGAGTGCGGGATACATCTGGGAGAAGTTCGCCATACTTGAATGTTCGTCGGGATAGGCAGTGGACGACGGCTGTCGACTGCGGATTATGGCTCGCGATAGCCTCGAAGATGGGCAGCTTTGGGAGAGTCAGAGAGGAAGCCATCCTGACGTGAGTAGTGAATTTGCCGAAGAGGGGAGAGGAGCAATTTGACGAGGGGAAAGAATGTGGGACGAGGTCAGTGGTATATGTAGAAACAATAGCAGAAGCAATAAAACAACGACTTAAATGATGTGCAGCTGAAACAGACCTAAGCAGCTGGGATGACGATGAAGCATTGACAATCAGACGAAGCCCAGTACCACTCAATCGCATCACGGGGTATAGGAGGGTAGGGAGAGTTTAGTGAATAAGTAGTTTGGCAGCCGCCTCTATAATTACCCCCATGCACACCCCTCTGAATAGGCAGGAGGATGAACCGGAGGAGGGATGGGGAAAATGGGTATTTGAAATACCAAGAATTCGGGAACAGGGGGGAGGATACTGTAAGTCGGCGCAATCAGATCCGTAATAGGTACGTTCCAGTCGTAAGATAGTAGGCGGAGAGGGCTTCCAGACCATCGGACAATCGTTTTGAATATGCCCGAGATCACCGTGGGTAAGTCCTGATATTCCTAGTATTAAGAGAGAGTACAGTCATAAAATGGTAAAACGAAGCTCGACGTATTATGTGGTTATGAAATTGTTGAGATTCTCGGGGTCGCTTTTTCTGCCGTAAATTCGTCTTATTGGTCAATTAGTCCCAGACTTCGCTAGCTCGACCCGGTCCGCGTCGGCCGGCTTAAAATATTCTAGGTAACCCCACGAGGTTGACCTCGATCATGTACCTACGTACATACATGTATGTATGTATACCTGCTGAATGGAGACACTCGTACACCCATTCAAGACTTCAAACATCGTATCATTCGTCCGTTCGCCACCTTCACTGGTACCTTACCCGTTTCAGTCAACACCATATCTGATCGGGAATTTAAAAGATTCGGCCCTTGGGCTTTTCGAGAGTAGAACCAGGCGAAAATAGAGAACGGCGTAACCTTCCATCTCACATATACATGCTGCTGCAGAAACACGTGCGCGCCTGGACCAGCAGGGTAGCCAAGCAGCTTTCCACTATGGCATCATCAGCAGGGTCGAATACACCGATGGAGGATGCCATTCGGACAAAGGTGAGTTGCACACTCAGCCTGGACCCCGCATGAGTATAATATAGTAAGCTGTCTCACTAATCATGTCTTTGCCTCACTCAGATCACAGAGGCGCTCAAGCCTTCGAGACTGGAGATCTTCAATGACTCCTCCAAACATGCGCACCATAAGCCCATGGTTGGTAGCACTTCCAAGGAGACACACTTCAGATTGGTTATCACCTCCGAAGCCTTCAAATCCAAGATGCAGCCTGCCCGACATCGCATCATATACCAGCTACTCAAGGATGAGATGGCCCAGGAGGGAGGTATCCACGCCTTACAGCTCCGCACCATGACACCGGAGGAGGAGCAGCGATGGCAAGAACGAGAGGCCGCCCAAAAAAGTTGAAGTTGATGAAACCTGGGGCATAGAGATGGTTGGTATGTACGATACAATTGTTCTATTAGGGAGGATCATAAGGTTTGCTCACTAATTGAAGCATATAGAGTTAGCCAATACAGGACGATTCATGACTCAATGGGTCGAACCTTTTGCTGTTTAAGATGGCATTTAAGATGGCATATGAAATTAGAATCATAAACTCATAAGGCGGGTGAGTTTTACTTATCATTCCTTCAACATGTGCAGAGCTAGCTAGTCATGTATCTAACCTAGCTGCTTGCATTGTGTGATTGCTGTGCCTATGGAGACGGCGACAATAATACGAGCCCTCGAAGACATTTTCTGGTATGTAACGTTGCTTATGGAATGAAGACACATAGCTGAGCCATTGCTTAATGTATTTGATATTGTAATAGCAAATTGATATTTTATTAACCATCTCGCATTAAAATTCTGCGGTGGTCTTGTTCTGGAGACGTTCGCGATTGCTGAACGCAGATAATAGCAAAATAGGGGTATCTTTAGCCATGACATGTTCCGATACGCCTTACCTAAACGGTCATAACAAGGTGTTTCTACATCGATATTTATTGTTTTTGGCCAGAAGTTGGAGAGGTGCTCATAAATGCCGAGCTTGCAATGCTGTCCTTTTCCGACTGTTTTCGCTTCCTCCAAGTCTTCACGAATTTGGCGAATTCCCTGCTTCTCTTCTTTGGGTCGTCTGCATATCTTCTCTTCTTCTCACCCGTGGAGCTAGGCGCTACAGAAGTCTGTCTTGTACCCTTGGGGGCTTCGAGGTTCACGCTTCCAATGCTTCCTGAATCAGATCTTGGGAGAGAGTTGACTGAGAGTCTCTTTGGTATATCGTTGTTGAGCTCCTGGCTGGCTTTCCTCTTATGATGAGTTGCTTCTGAAAAAGATCGGGTTAGACCTTTACTCGCGGCTGGCCTTCGTTCAATCTCGCTTAGTGACTTGTGGAGTGACACGACTTTTCTCTTTTCCGGTTGAGGCGGTGCGGTTATAGGTGCTGGTAATATGAGCTCCTCCACCTCGATTTCCGGTTCTGGGACGGCTGGAACTGTTCTGTCTGATTCGACTTTTATTTTCACATCACTATGTGTCGGGACCGGCTCGTGGCCCTTCGCTAGTCGAGTTGCATCTGGAGTGCTGGTCATTTCCGCGGGTAATTTTTGTGATAGGCCTAGGAGACTCAGAGTGGAGTGATGCTCGTCTGGATAATGCTCAAGAGTCGATTGAAGATTCTGCCTCGTGATAACTCGAGAGGTAAATAATGGATCCTCATCTATAGCGTTATACCACTCAATGGCGTTCAACGCCATTACGGGAGGATCAGAATTGTCACAATCCTTCACGTACGGCAGGTAACCTTCATGCCAGGCCCGAATGAAGTCATCGTATAAAGAGGTCCGTATCTTCCGTTGTTGAAGTTGTATATACGCGCAGGCAGACACGAAATCACTAACGCTTCCGTCGTAGGATGGATATGTGACGCTGTACCGAATAAACGGTGTCTGAAACGCCGAGTGCTGATGGGAAGTGGTTGAAGGCATGACGTGAGTAGTAGGTAAAGCAGGCGGCGAAGACATAAGCCGTGGTGAACGAGGTTTGTATTCTGGCGAACGTTGCTGTGTCTCTGGCAGATTTTTAATGTCCGGTCCTTGATGACTGATTCGTGGCGCCTGAGACGGTGATACAGGTAGATTAACGCGCCATGCGGGGCGGGCCTTAATTGAAGCTTCACCCGGTACGGTAGATGGTATGATAGAGGACGAGGTATTTACTGTAGAAAGAGAGCTTTCAATATCAGTCAAGGGGACATCTGCATTCCCTGATTTTACCACATCGAGGTTGAGGTACGTTGACGTCGACTTATCCTTTGCTGGCTGGTAAAACTGCGGGGGTGCTTTGTAAGCCTGTTGCTTGGGCTTCGTTTCTGGTCGTGTTGAGGACTGATCTGACGCGTCAAAAGTGCACGGCACGACCTGGGCAGAAGGGGGGGTCGCGAACATCGGGACAGCCGATTTATTTATAGGAGGGACACTATCATTAATGGCTATCGGAACTTCAATTTCAAGAGGTTCCTCCTGATCCTGGCTGCTTGGAGGAAAAGGAGCGAGTGGTAGTTTTTTGACCGGGGATACTGTAGGCTGAGGGGAAGAGATAGGTGGTAGTTGTGTAATGAATTCTTCCCGAGCATCTTCGCTAATTGCCCTTTGGGGAGGGTTCATATGTTCAGGAGGGCTCGTTGGCCATGAATCATTGCTCTTTTGATCATCGGCATTGCTATCAGCATCGGCTTCAGACCGGATAGCATCCTGATCATTATTGTCCTTTTGTTTAGTCTGATCAATAATTTCAGCTTGAGTATCTGATGAAGAACTGGATTCATCGGACCGTGTTGTTTGTAATTGTCGAACGTGCCATTCCTTTAGATTATCCAAGACATCGGGGGGCACATTCAGAAAACGTTTGGAACGGCCATTGAGAAATTGTGCCCAGGAATCCTGACGGTCAAGAAGTGTGCGCTGATCACTTGGGATCTTGACAAGACGTCGTTGGATTTGTGTCTCTCCGAATAAATCTGATGAAGGTTGAGGAGAGCTTCGCTCTATGACTGGTTGGAGGTTCTTCGCCATTTGTGAATTAACGCGTGTGACGCGAGAGAAGATTGGACGGTGGGGGCTGAAAACCGGCAAGTATATGCGAACTCACGTGCCTGTACCCGAGCAGCCAACCCTGGAAGCTCCCCAAGTCATTGGTTCAAGGAGCTTGGACCTCTTTACCTGCCCTCAGCTGACATTGCGGGGCCATAACTTTATTTAAGTCCTTCAAGCTTATACTGTACACTCGCTTGAGACAAATTCGCCGCCAGCTTTGAAGTACCTTATCAGTCACAAAGACAACGGACTAGATAAGTCCCGTAGTTGCCGTTGGAACCGAGGCTGGATAAGGCTTATTCATGCTTTACCTCTTGCATCATCTTTTCCTATTCACAGCTATCACGACTCTTACCTCGTATGAAAGGCAGCTTCGCTTTTCATTTTTGTAGCAGCTGCCGCCATGCGTCCTTGATAACGCCTGAATATTGATTTTACGATTTGTACTACCGCAATATTATCGCATAAGTAGTACTTTCCCTCTATTTCCCTCTTCTGAAGAACGGCTTAGCTGGTCATCAAATGACCACTAGCAAGCGAAGAACGTTTGCTTTTCAACAACCAAACCGCGAGCGGAAGCTGGTACCAATAGGAAAACTCGTGGGCACCTGGTACGTAAATAGCATCGTCATTGGATATAGCGAACATTTCCTCCCTGCGTATGCAGCTACTCATAGTTGTCGCTTTTAGTGTCCTCGCGAGCTTAACTACGTCGCCCATGTCTCAAACGAATCGTCACCATGTCTGACAAGAAACCTCCCGCGACTCCGCTCTCTCCCTCGACGGTGGCTTCTTCTGCCCCTAAATCCCGTCAGGGTTCCATTGCTTCTGCTACCTTCGTCTCTCCTCAGATCGACAAAGACCAACTTGCCCAGGCGCTCGCTAAAATCCATACTTCTGCCAAGGAGAAGAATGTCTTGACCACTTTCAACGATCTTGCCCCCCCGCCCGAGTCTGTAGCTGCTACCGAGAGTAAAGGACTGACAGGCGACATTGTGCAAAATGGGCTAAGTGGCCTTTATTCTCGGTTCAAGGAAGTTGTTGGAGTTAGTGGGAAAGATAAACATGCAGCACCTGCAGCTTCTAAGGAGAGTCCGGACTTGAATGATGGAGATGCTACATCTAAAAAGAGTTCGAGTACCACTGCCACAGCCTCTAAAACGTCTACCTCCTTGCTACGCGCTGATACGGGGGTAACGAGCTCTACGCTTAATTCGACTTTATCTGACCCCATGGCATCTACTGTTTCATCCTCAGGTGCGGCTTTGACTAGTGAAAGCCAGTCGCAACAACCACAGTCGACGATGGCTTCATCTGTTACCAATTTGACCGGAGTAACTACTTCAAAATCCGCATCTTCCAGTCGCCAAAACATACCAAACATGACAAAGGCAGCAGCCTCTGTTGCGCCTGTACACGTCAGCGCTTTCAAAGAAGGGTCCCGTGGCACGTCAACAAAGGCTGAAGATGGATCAAATAGGGGAAGCGGTAGGAGGAGTATTAGCAAGGCAAATGACGGACAACCCGTTACTCTTGGCTCTGAGACTTCGTCGCTTTATGATACGTCCGGGAGTAAGCGCACACCTCCGCTTGATAAGATTGCAATCCCAACTCTTTCAAGGCGAGAGGATGGGTTGAGTATAGATGGAAATACCGAGTCTCCTACTAGTCCTATCAAGAGATCCAATATCGCGCCAACGATTTCTACAGCTAATTCTACTTCATCGGATCCTCATATGTTGCCCCAGTCTTCTCGGCTTTCTGCCAAGGATGCAGTTCGGCGACCAGCTCTTATTGACCGCATCAGCTATTCTCGGACCTCTGGCGATCTTTCGAGGTCGTCTTCCCTGTCGCGAGGTACTACTGAACAAAGTCCTATAAGCACATCCGCTCATAATAGTGTTCATCACGAGTCTTTCTCGCAAGTTCCTGAACCCCAACGAGCGAGGTCTGGCGAGTACAGAATTCCTGGTACGACTACTGATGAGGGTGCTCCTGAAATTGTAAATGCCAAACTCGCTTCTATGCGGAAACAAGTTCTAAGCAAAGATTTCTGGATGGCCGATGAGACCTGTAAGGAGTGTTTTAGGTGTTCTGCTCCGTTCACTGCTTTCCGTCGTAAGCATCATTGCAGGACTTGCGGGTGTATTTTCGACAGTGGGTGCACGTCTATCATTTCAGGGCAACGGTTTGGTGTCCAAGGGACATTACGTGTCTGTAAGCCTTGTTTGAGTATCATCCTTCAAAGACAAGACGGGGCAGTATCAGATGACTCTGCGGACGATTCATATCTTCCGGCCATATTCCGCCCTAATCAATCTAAGCGAGGATATTCGCCATTTTCAAGAGCCGATCGAGATGATGGTAGTATTTCCGAAAGAACAGATGATATCGACGACGATAATAGGTCACTAACTGCCCCAATGATGGCTATTCCCGCCGCAAGGCGCATCGGGGATTCCTCGAACCGTAATTCAGCTATCTTGGAAATCGATGCTCCACAACTTAGTAGGCCAAGTTCATCCCGATCCTTGAAGTCCAACACCTCGGGCAGACCTCAGTCTTCGAGCCATAGGCGTCATCATTCAAAACATAATCTCTGGAACCGTCTCAAAGCTTCACCGGAGCAAAGGGTGCCTTTCCGAAAATCGGCAAAAGACGAAGTGAGTCGCAGGTCCGGCTTACATGCTTTCCATGACGACAATGTCATAGATCCAGATTTGGCTGCTTTTATGTCGGATGAATCTAGTGGCGATGAACAGATGAGTATCAGCGGGGTGATGGCCGGGTCTGATCTCCATCAATCACCTGCGACGGATTCCGAGAGGTCAAGTTTTGGAGTATACCTAAATGCCGGCAGGAAAGTTAGAAGCCGGGCGCAAACAGAGAAAAGCATTAGTGGCTTAAGTTTTACCAGTCGTGGCCTCGACGAATTTCACCCAAGGCCATCTAGACGGCGGAATTTAAGCATTGCTAGCGGACACCATATCCGCTCTCCTAGACCTAAATCATCCGCGATGAGAGGTCCAACTGGATCGAATGAGACACTTCCACTATTCGACAACCAAGGGAGTTCCGAAGTACCACGCCTGATCCGTAGCTCATCTATGAAAGGGGACAAGGAGCCTCGATTAGAACTCAACCCTGCTAGCTTATCGCACGTACGGAAATTATTGCGACAATTGCTTCAAGATTCCGATGTGCCGAATGTAAGCGCATGGGAGAAAGCCCTGATACCAATCCTCTTGAAATGTACCTCTTCTGTGGATCCCGACATTGATAGAGGAGATGATATCGACATTCGGCACTATGTCAAACTGAAGAAGATTCCGGGAGGCAGGCCTGGTGATACTTGCTATGTATCCGGCGTCATATTTACGAAAAAGCTCGCTTTGAAGAGTATGCCGCGCCGCATGTCTAATCCTCGTGTTGTAATTGTATCTTTTCCGATCGAGTATCAACGGCACCAGCAACAATTCATGAGCCTACAACCGGTCATCGAACAAGAACGAGAATTTCTCAGGCAGTTGGTTAATAGGATTATTGCCCTCCGACCCCAGTTATTATTGGCTGAGAAAAGCGTGTCGGGTCTCGCATTGCAGTTCTTATCGGATGCTGGGATATCCGTCGCATACAACGTGAAACCTTCCGTTCTTTCAGCTGTATCGAGGTGTCTAGAGACTGAAGTCATCTCCTCTGTGGATATGTTGGCACTCCCTCCGCACCAGTTTCAAACTGGGAAGAGCACAGGCTACGAAGTGAAAACGTTTGTCAACGAAGATATTCCTGGTGGGAAGAAGACATATATATTCTTGTCCAGCTATCAGGAGGATCTTGGGTGTACCATTGCTCTCAGAGGTGCATCTACGCCTATCCTTGCAAAGCTCAAGCGCATAACCGAGTTTATGGTGTATGTGGTGTACAACCTTAAACTCGAGTCATGTTTGATGCGAGATTCGTTCATCCAGCTTCCTACCAGTGAAGACATGTCAGCGGATCCTTCCCAGGCTACTGATGGGAGTGTAATCTCGTTAGGCACAAAGACGTCCACTGCAGATGATGAAGTACAGAGAAGCCAGCTTACCTCTCAAGAAGAAGTACCTTCAAGTCAAGACAGCCATCCTTCTGAAAAAACATCTGAAGGCGTACCTGGTAATGCGATACCGCAAGATCAACTTCTCTCGCAATCGATGCAACAAAACGACAGATTGATTTCTCTCCATGAAACGCACTCTCGAACAACCCATGACAGCGTTGTTCCGGAAGATATTCCTATGCCGACCTTTTACAGCGATATGGTAGCTAAATACGAGACTAAAATTCTTTCCGCGTCTCCATTTGTGAAGTTTGCTCAACCATATCTACTCATGAAGGCTCGGGAACAGGAAAGGAAGCTGGTGCATCTAAAACGACTACGAGATCAAGACATGATTAATGAACGTATCGATGATGAAAAGTCAAATCCGCAGAAGTTCCAACTCATCAAACCGAAGATGGTGCTTGAGACTAGCCATAAAGCTCCTAGGCAGATCATGGAAATACTTCACGCAGTCCATGATGCTGAATATGATAAGGCGCTTTACAACTATCAGACAAATACCCGACAGTGGGAAAACTATATCCAAGGCAACATTGGGCTATTTGAACCCTATGCTCACCAAAACATAGTTGTCTTGCATTCGGTCATTTGTACCGAAACTAAAATTCCTTGCCTGGAGCCAACTCTAATCTCGCTTGGCTTCTATGATGAACACGTCGATAGGAACAGCGGTATGGATCCCGATTGCACTTTAGGTCAATATATTGAAGATGTCTGCTATGGTGCAGACTCGACCTGCACTGCCAATGGATGTGATCGCAAGATGTATGAGCATCACCGAACTTATGTTCACGGCGAAGCACGCATCACTATCTTCATTGAGCAGGATACTAGAGGTAGACTCCGCAGTGAAAATATTATGATGTGGAGCTACTGCAAGCACTGCAAACGAGAAACTAGGGAGATGGAGATGTCAAAGGGGACCTGGAAATATTCGTTCGGAAAATACCTTGAGTTGTCGTTTTGGAGCAGAGGTACACTTTTAGTTAAGGATGAGGATGCCGGTGGCTGGAACTGCCCTCATGACCACCACCGCGATCATATACGCTACTTCGGGTTAGACGACAAAATTGTTCGTGTTCATTACGACCCTATTGATCTCTTGGAGATTATTGTTCCCCGAGCTAGGATCACTTGGAATGTCGAACACGACCTCAACATGAAGAATGAGATATTCTGTAATGCTCAAGACCGGTGGACGCGTTTCACAACTTCAGTAAAAGCCAGGTTGAAGGCCATCAATACAGACAACATCTCTGAAAAGATGGAAGCATGCAAGGCAGAGGTGGAGCGACTATCCAAAAAGATACAGGATGACCATACCTCGCTTATTCGGAAACTCCAGGACAAATACATGGAATCCAAATATTACGAGGTCATTCCATTTAACGTAGTGCTTCGAGAGATGTTGGTCAAAGTAGCTGAATGGGATGCTACCTTTACAAAGTTCGAAGCTGATTTTCTACCTTCGGATAAGGATATACGGAGGCTAACCATGATTCACTTACGCAAAATGTTCACAGATGAATCAAAGGAGTCGCTTACTACTAATGATGTCTCAAATGAGACAACTGATAATACCGAAGAAAGCACACAAACGAGTGCGCCTGATGGAGAGCCTAAGCAAGATTCCCAGCAGTCAGAAGTCACATCGGAGCCTTCCCCATTAGATGCAATTCAAGAGAAAACTCCCTTGGATATTCCGCCTCAAGAAGAAACTCTAGAAAGAGTTGAAGCACTAGACCTCGCGACCCCAAAATCTCCTATACCTGATAGCCCCGTCCCAAGTCAGCCAGAAATAAGAATTGGAGTCCAACAAGCATCTCCACCACTGAATGCAACGCCGACTCCAACAATATTACCAGATCTTGCTCCAAATGTAGCCACAGCCACAGCACCGCCAATGTCGCTGACAGAACAAGTTGAACAAATTCGTCGCCGACAACAGTCGGGAGTGTCTGAGAGCATTGACGCAGCAACTTCGGCTGGAGGCGCACAGCCAAGGAGAGTCACAGATTCCCCGAGGATGACATCAGAGCGTGGTCCTTCCCGTAGGGCGGGATTGAATGTTTCGCCACCCATGGTTCGAGCCCTTTCACAGCCAGCGAATAGTGTGCCAACTCTGCCTCGGATGCATTCTACAGGAGGAAAGAAAATGTTCGGGGCCAACAAGGACAAAGACCGAGTGCCATCCACCGAGGCACCAGGTGGTAATGAGCTGCGAAAAGTTCCAACAAACGAGTCGATAAAGAGTGAGAAGAAGTTATTCAGCAATCTTAGGTCTCACCGCAAAGGTAACCCATCTGCTATTCCACGCTTTGTTGGCAAAAAAGACTCGAGAGTATCTACTATTCGCAAACATTTTGAGCAGCTCAGTCGGGAATTCGAGAAAGAGCGCGAGAAAGATCGCGAAAAAAGAAAGCAAAAAATGTCTCACTCAAGACCTTTCCTGCAACATTCTACAACCAAGGCTACAATTCAGGTTTACGAAGATGTAGATGAGGCCGTACAGGAACCGGGTCCTGTCGAAGACGAACATACAAATATCCCGACACCAGCTGAACCTAAGTCGAACGATCTAGCAGGGACACGAGAACCTCTCACAGTCAGCAAAACTTCTCAAGAGCCATCGCCAGATCTGCAGTCTTCGAAAGACGGCTCCCACCGTACTGATGAAGTTACGACAGAGGGTGAGGCGGACGACCAAACCCAGAACAATAGTCTAGGGCCGACTGATGATGAGCAAGGAGAGAGTGATACCGAACACTCGTTAATAGACGGCACTATGCTTGAGGAAATTGCTGAATCTTTCGACTCCAGCGCGGAGATCCCAATAGAACTACCCAAGCAAGATAAGAACAACTTCATGAAGGTACTGACTACATTTTGGAATGAACGATCAGCCAGCCAATGGCCTTCCCTGGATTACCCCCTAAATGCGACAGACCACATCTTCATTGATTCCGACATCATCGTTCGAGAAGATGAGCCAAGTTCCCTCATTGCATTCGCTCTCAGTTCTGACGACTATAAGGAGAAGCTTCATAGTTTCTATACCAAGAAGGATGGAGCAAATGATGCTTCTTCAGTGGTTTCTGAGGATGACGTCGCATCCGCAATCAACTCGGACATGGGAGAAAATATCACAGAAGCCCAGTTAGAGACTAAACTCGTTCACACTACTAGTTGCCATTATAAGTATCAGTTTACCGAAGGGACGGCGAAGATGCTTGTTAAAATCTTCTACGCTGAACAGTTCGACGCCCTGCGACGGAAATGTGGGGTTGCTGATCGTATAGTCGAGTCTCTGTCCCGATGTCTTAAATGGGATTCTAAAGGGGGTAAGACAAAGTCGGTCTTCTTGAAGACGCAGGATGATCGGCTTGTAATGAAGGTGAGCAAGTATAATATCTGCTCGTCCAAGCAAAACTAATCGTTATATTAGTCGCTGTCGCCGGTTGAAACTGCAGCATTTTTGAAATTCGCACCATCGTACTTCAGCTTGATGGCAGAAGCACTTTTCCATGAACTCCCGTCGGTGATTGCCAAGATGTTAGGATTCTTCCAAGTCGTCATCAAGAACCCCGTAACCAACACGGAAATCAAACTTGATTTGCTTCTGATGGAAAACCTCTTCTATGACCGGGCCCCTACCAGGATTTTCGACCTTAAGGGCTCAATGAGAAATCGAAAGATCCAGTCAACCGGAGAACAAAACGAAGTACTTCTAGATGAAAACATGGTCGAGTACATCTATGAGTCGCCGCTTTTCGCAAGGGAGCACTCGAAAAAGCTGTTGCGCGTGTCGGTCTGGAACGACACGCTCTTCCTAGCGCGCCAGAATGTCATGGACTACTCTCTCATGATCGCCGTCGACGAGATCAAGAAGGAATTGGTCGTGGGTATCATCGACTGCATCCGAACATACACATGGGACAAGAAACTTGAAAGTTGGATCAAGGACCGCGGCTTCGCGGGAGGAGGCCGCAACAGACCAACAGTCACTAGTCCCAAGGAGTACAAATCGAGATTTAGGGAGGCTATGGCAAGGTATGTTGCTCCTCCAGTGGCGAACCCAATGATTAGAATATACTGACTTTAAGTAGGTACATTCTCGAGGCGCCAAATTGCTGGCATCAGTTTCATGTGCCATTGATGAAATCAAAGCCCGCACGAAAGGAAATCAATGCTCCAGGAGGGGATGAGGCAACTACTACGGGTGCAGGCGCAGCATAAATTTTGCATTTCCACGGGCACACACGATATAGTATATTGTATAAGTGATGTGTATGGGTATTCCTACTACGATACGAGGTTACGAGGCGTCTGCGGAAGGGTTATAGTAAAAAGTGTGGACACAGGGGAACCGTAGCTCCTCAGTATGAAGATGTCGATGAGATTCATGTGATATGAACGAGAGCATTACGCAGACCAGGAACACGGAACGGCATAGTTGATAGTTATCTTTTTTTTTTTCTCAACAGATACCCACTGTAATGATGAATATTTGACATTCACTACATAATGGCGTTCTTGGTTGCAAGTATGGAAGCGAATTCATTCCAATCTCATATTGAGGCTCTGTCCAGTGACGTATCAGAATGCAGCGAATTTGTACCCAAATAGTTGGGCGGTCCCACCCTAATAAATCTGCTGAAGAGACGGTGGTGAAGATGGTAGGGCCCCACAGCGCTAAATATCTACCAGGTGTCCCTGCTCTTTCCACTACATACATCAACTAAACATCAACTAAACATCATCTAATTGAAATGAATAGAACTCATCTCATGACAACAAAAGATAGAGGCATACACTCTCATTCTATTAATACAGTATGAAATAAAGGCATACGAACTCATCCATAAATATGAGATGACGGTAATCATTGAAATACTGAATAATTACACACCGCATCCAGTACTATGTCGATAGACCTGAACTGGGAAACGCTGACGGGCGGACCCGACGGAGAAGCACTCGCGGAGCGCATCCGCGATTTCATCCACACCAAATTCCAGTCAGTGCCACTGCCACGCTTCATCAAGTCTGTCACCGTCCATGATTTCCAATTCGGCAAAATACCGCCTACTATCGTGCTTAAGGATATATGCGACCCGCTGCCGGATTTCTACGAGGAGAACCCGGATGTGCCTGATGATGAGGAGGAGGAAGAGGAAGGCGATGAGGAGAATGTGCAGGATGAGGAAGGAAGACATGTTACTGCAGAGGATGTGTCCGATGCTATTAGAGCCGCTGAGCGCAAGAGGAGAGCGGATCAGATTCGGAGATTGGAAGGTCGGGGCGGGAGTGGGAGGGGACGCAGGGATGAGGGCGGAGGTACGGCGGGAGGGAACTACAATCTTGAAGGCCTATACCCACCACATATACACGTTGCTGGTTTGCGCAGCGCTCCGGGGACGCCCGATATAAACCCTTTCCTAGGACTCGGCGTGCCGACACCTGGTGTACCTGGTGGTACCGCAAATATGCATTATTTCCAGTCAAAACTCGCAACCCCTTGGTCCGGCGCACAAACACCATTAGCAGCCGTGGCCGGGGCGCAGCACTTAAATTTGAATGGTTGGCTGGAGTTGGGAGGTACGCATTCCCCTCCGACCGGAAAATATCCGCAGAGCCGTGGGCACAGCAGGCAACCATCACACAGTTCCATTTCCATAACGGATCCGCCCCCAACCCCGGCTCTCTCTCCAGCCACTCTAGCGCCCTTGCAGCAACCCCTCAGGGAAAAGCACAGCGTATCAACACTCGCGCCCACATCGGCCGGCGCGTCGCGGCCGCCTACTAGGGATGCGTCGGCCACGCATCCGCATCTAGCCGGCTCATCATCCCTATCTATGAACGAGACAGCAGTCTACAGTTCCGAGTCCTCCGAACGCGGTTCCGGCGAAGAAAGTCCAGAAGAGGAGCCGAAGAAGTTTCGCGAGCCTAGGGTGGATGACCTGCAAGCCGTGTTCCGGATCAAGTACGCGGGCGATATCAAACTCATGCTGACGGCCGAGATCTTGCTGGACTACCCGATGCCGAGCTTCGTGGGCATACCGGTGAAGCTGAATATCACGGGTCTTACGTTCGATGGGGTGGGGGTTGTGGCGTATATTAGGAAGCGCGTGCATTTTTGCTTCTTGAGCCCCGAGGATGCGCTCGCTGCTGTGGGACACGACGATGACGAGGATGATGATAATGGTAATGGCGATGGTCAGGGAAATGAAACGGATGGGAGGCCTACTACTTCTAGCAGTATGCGTCCACATAAGGCGAGACTGGGAAGTCTGCTCCAGGAAGTGAGAGTCGAGAGTGAGATCGGGCAGAGGGAAGGAAGCAAGCAGAGTCTCAAGAATGTAGGCAAGGTTGAGAAGTTCGTACTCGAACAGGTCAGAAGGATTTTTGAGGAGGAATTCGTGTACCCCAGCTTTTGGACGTTCTTGGTTTGAGAGGGCTGGGGCCTAAAGGGGTTTCTACTCTGGAATCTTTGAAGTAGTGTTTACCTCTAGGCATATAAATGCCTCTATCTACCCCATGTAACATGTATAGCTGTTTAAATCCAACATGAAGCGATTATTGCATAGGTTGAGGACTAGGACTCCGGCTTGGGACTTGTACAATTGGATGAAGGGTCATTTTACATTTGCCTATAGGAGAGAACACATTCATCTTCAAAGGGTTGGTCTGCGCCATTTATTCATCGCAATATCTAGAATGAGCTACGTGTAACTTCTGCCATTCCAGCATGTTAATTCTTTCGACTTTGCCCCGGAACCTTCATCGTTTCCGTTTTCTCCTCATCGCCTATACGCCAATTCCTCAGTATAGGACTTCGTCCTTAACTTCTAAGCCATCATATTCTACTTGGCGCTCTGCGATGTAGCCTCCCGACCTTTGCATAGCGGCTTGTGTCGGTTTTTCCAGTCTTGCGTCTGGCAACTCTTGGAGCAATAGAAGACCGACTTGCAGGCAGCGCAAGCACTGAGCTTGTCAAGACCAGACATTCTGTTCGTGGGACACTAGGTCAGGAAGTTAGTAAAGAGAATTAGACAAGGGTTGCGTCAAATATATTGAGGGGAATATACTGATGAGGGGGTTACTCACATCGTAGTTACCACACAGCATCTGCTTCTTCTCAGCACCCTTGAGACGTATCTCTCTAGCGTCCTCGAATCTGCCCTGAGCTTCTCTGAGCGCGCCAATGTCATCGCGAGTTGCAGCAAGGTCTTGGGCCGGGCCTTTGGCTTCACGCACCGCCAGTGCCTTCTGAAAACATTCGTCTGCTTCGTCTAGTCGTCCAGCCCGCAGAAGGGCTTCTCCAAGGCCGTTGTAGCTGATACCTGCTTGAATGGAAAACTCGGGATAGGCACGGAGCTTGAGAGCTAGAGCTTGTCTGTGCAGCGAGATCGCCTCATCGAAGCGTCCGGCTCTCATGGCTTGCTCGCCATCGTTGGAAAGAAAAACAGCTTCCGTGTTCGCGAGGGTGACGGCGACTGCTCGGGATCTAGCACCCGGCGCGTTGGTGTTGATGGCAGTGATGTTGATGTCCATTTTGTTGACTGAAGACCAACGATTTAGAGAATACAGGGAATTCAGGTAGAAGCTTGAGAAGTCAAGAGGGTTTCAGGAATTAGATGCAGTGGCAGTTTCAGTTTTACCAACCCTGGATTCCCGGGGAGAACAAATGATTAAGTATTATTAGGGAGAAGGATTCTGCCCAAGAGGTATGATCAAGGACAAATCCACTACGAGTATAAAACATGATAGATGTGTGTCATCAGCGCTGTCATATTAGGGAAAGAGGACCTTGGGTACATACAAACGACTTACACAAACAAGAGTCTGACCTACGTAACTTCCAGCTTTAGTATTGCCGGCCCTAGGATCGGTGCCGCGTGATACCCCACGGCCCCACACGGCTCTATGCGTTAGGGAAGGCATGGTGTACTCATCAAGATCACGACCCGTGAAATACTTATTCGATATGCTAGAGCTCTTGCTAAACATCTATATAAACTGCCAGCTTTATTGTTATTACGGCTTTTTAAAAAATGACTTGCCAGGGAAGAAGATTGTTCTCATTTTGCTTGGGGGAGAGGAGCTTGGGAAACATGCCCAATGATATGATCTATCACCTAGGTTTCAGGCACACGGCATGCTATCGATAGCGAATTTTAGGAGTATTAGCACCTAGAGTGAGGAAGAAGCTTCAACGACCAGCACATCTGACTCCCTCATATCTACTATGGGAAATAAAGCAAACTTCTCATATCGATACAATAGGTCTTGAAGAGATGCTACATAACATCGTATTTAAATATTATGAGATCCTATAACAAGTTAACAGGTAGTAACTAGATGTCTTGGACCTTGTCTAACGGAAGTCCACCCCTATTCGAAACACCACCAAATTACGTAATCTAGCCCCCATCCTCGATTTATTACGTAAGATACCGAAAAAAGGTATAAATGATAAAAATATGAAATACAAAATATGGTATAATATCAAAAACGCCGGGAAATGAAAAGAGAAGAAAAATACTGACACACTTCCAGCCTTATATATCGGTCTCTGTATACCCAGGTAATTTGGGAACAGCAATCATTCCAAGAAAGTACCTACCTAAGCTGGCACGGCCTTTGGCGCTCGACGAGACACTTTCACCGTCTCTTTGAGATTGTCGATGATAGACATAGGATCATCAATAATACCGCAGATAGCTTCGAGCTCGAACCCTTCTAAGACGTCGAACCCGAGCAACTCCGGCGCAAGTCTTGCCACGGCGGCAGTCAATGCTTTGGTGATTTCTTCGCATAGGAAACCCTCAACCCCACCTTTGTCTTTATCGAGCGTTACCCCAATGTTTAGGTGGTTTGCGTATGGGCTCCCTGCACCAGCCATGACGACGGCTATAACAGCCGATTAGCCTTTCATTTGGGAGACATGGAGAAGATACATATAGGGCTTACTGATCTCGTTAGGTGCACTGCACATCCGCGCCTTATAGTGACAGACCAAAGGACGGTCACAGTTATCAATACAGCGCTCTGCAAGTCTGCTTTCCTCCGCCGAAAGTCCCCCTCGCTCCCAGAGGACGGCGCCGTCATTGCGACGGATCTTTCTTCGGAGGCGGCTGGTTGGAATAGGTCCTTTACCACAACCGGACCCTGTCTCGTCTGCGTCGGCCTCGTATTCGACATCCTTGCAAAGCTTCAAAGTCGGATCATTAAGGGCAGAGATCCAGGCAGAGATGCCGACCGACAGCATTTTGTCTAAGACGACTGGGTTAGAGCTATCAGAAAGCGGTGTCAATATTGGTTTGGTCTTGAGACTAGTTCGTATGTAATACGTGTGAACTTACAATGTGGCATCTTGGAAGTACATCGCAGGCTTAAGGGGCTCCTCGCCATCAGCAATAATCGCTTCCACGTTGTCCATTTCAGCATGGTCTCCTTTACAGGACGATCCGCTGCACATGGACTTGAGCTTGCCGAACATCTCGGTAGCAAGGTCCTTCCCGCCGTTCCCATCTTCGGCATTCCCAATGTCAATGGTGGATAGATTGCCTACCCACGCGGCGATCGTAGGGGACGGGGCCGCGGTAGGAATACAGCCAGTGACCGATGTGCATGTCTCCGCGTCGGCAATACCGCCAACAAGAGTACAGGCTGCACAGTTGCTAGTCCACACCTGAGTCGGAATTGTGACGGTCATCCTAGCGGAAGTGGCAGAAGGGATGGACTTATAAGCACAGCTTTCAGATTGTGCGGTCGTTGCGGGTAGGACACTGAGCGTGACAGATTTATCGCATACGCAGAACGCATGAGTAATTCCCTGGTCAGGATCTTCGTTATGGAGTTCACATGAAGGCGTGGGTGCAGGAGTGATACTAGCGGGAACTGAAGTTGTTGCAGAGCTGGTAGCTGCGTCGGTATAACAACTCTCAGGTATGCCACGCTTCTTCCTTTGGGGAGCATTAGCGTAGGTTTTATGAAGATCCTGGACGACTGCGTCTGCCTTTGCCATGAACGATTCGAATTCCGAGGTTGTCGGAAGTTCATATAGATCTCTAAATTCGAACAAGGGTACCGAGCGCTGTGAGTTGAACATTTTCTCCATTGCTGTGCCAAGGCCCCCAATAGAGCCATCGATCTTTTCGTCAAATAGGGACAATGCGTCTTTATTCCCAGTTCCGGAACCAATACCTTGAATCCTGTTCAACCAATTAGCGCCTCACGAAGCGATGTCCCGGATCCTGTAGGGAGAACATCGTTCGAGTCTAAAAAGACTTACCAAGATTTGATATTCATTGTCGTATCACCAGTTTTGAATGTCAATTCACCGAACTTATTGTTAGATATAGGGCTTGTTAGAGGCCCAGAGCAGTAGTCATCATCAAGTCTACGCGATGTTAGTCTAGGCAGCGACAAGAGTTGGGCTACTAACATAGTTTCACCTAGGCCTGCCACATCATCTTTTCGTTTATCTGCCTTGTAACATGCAAGAGAATTGAAAAGGGTGAATAGGTCGCCGGGGATCTTGGTTTTGACTTGTTGAAATATAGTGTTGAACTCGGTTCGAGGCATGAAAGGTAAAAACACCTTGGGGCTTTGATCAGGTATTAGATTCTTCTTCGCAAGTTTTGCATATGATAATACTAAGGAACAAAAGCCAAGTACGTCGTCAGTAACTTTATCCCCGTCGATGCCATTTGGATTAGATTGGAAATATTCTTGTGTTACAACAACAACAAGATTATCCCCCCCGGTATCGGTGCCGTCCAGAAAATTCCGGTCCGGTGGTACTCTATTATATGAGTGGTCTTTCATGAGAAAATACATCGCTTCGAGGGGCATTGGTGCAGTAACTTGTGCGTCCCATTGGATGATTTCTGGGTTTGTGCCTTGACGTACGCCCTTGATACTCCACGGATTGCAATTGCTATTTGCAACGTCTATATTGTTTACTTCTGGTCCGTCCCAAGGCTTCCACGCAATCTAATAACGAGGTTAACAGGACAAGGGAAGAGAAAAAGAAAGGCTAGTCCTTGCACTTACAAAGTCTGCAGATGCTGCAGCACCTGCCCTAGCAGCATCTCCGGTCCCAACTTTGATATTCTGGCCATCCAAAATGTATTCTGCGTTGAGTTTACCCGGAGTCTCAGTCGTATCTGCTGTCAGCGCGAAGTTCAAGCCTGTACGTCCTGCAACAACCTGTCTCTTCGCTTTATCGGTACTCTCCTTATCACAGGTCTTACTGTTTAGCCAGAACTCAATAGTCTCAAATTCGGCGCCAATGCCGGCAGTTCTGTCCGCAGTGGGTGCCGTCAATCCATCTCCCTCGTTGTCCTCGACCGCTGCCTGACACACGTCCACCCGTAGTTCGAGGGGCACATGGATTGCGGACACGGTGAGTAGGATTGATAAGTACAAAGGTAGATACATCATGATAGAATTCCTCTATTTATAAGGACAAGGAGAGCAATGATGGGTTGAAGATTATGTTTTCTATCAAGCATGGACGACAAGACGCTATACTTATAGTATTCCTCACAGCTCTCTCGTCTTACCCCCTTCGTAGCTCCGGAGTTGGTATCTTAGGCATTCACACGTACTACAGATATTGCCGGACGTATCTCACTCATGATCACAAGGCCGTAAAAAGGCGAAGAAGTCGGATATGTGACGCTTTGCCGCAAAGGATTATTGGTGAGAGTTTGATTATTACGTTCAGTACACTAACATATCTCAGTTGACCAACCTAAAGGCTAACATGAAGAGATAGCTAACTCTACTCATAGCCGTCTGGGTTCCGGGTGACGTGGTTAGTGTTTCCTCTAAAACACCTAAATATAGAACTCTCACTTATATGTTAAGGTGTCAATGTTGGTGCTAGATAGGTAAAGATATGAATAGTTTCTGATCCATTGCTAACTAACAGTGGTGGCGACATCCATCGATATTGATGATAGTGGAATATTGCAGTATGGATAGCGCTTAATATTACTAGAAGTCTGATCTGTTGGTAGTTTGATTCTGCTAAGGATCTCACCTGTATTCATACGACACGTAGAAGCGTTACTCTGTCCCTCCCCTTGCTCATTCTTTTTCCTCCCGCATGCTCCTACCTCGTGATGGATATCGGCTGATGTTGGTGGCATTGATACATGTTTAGGGAAATTGTTTGGAAGGATTACGGCACAGTTGCAATCATCTAGGAGTCTGGTTTGCTGAAAAGTTTCAGAATGAACCGAGAAACCATTGGGGCTGAGAAGCTTACTTTAACGTAAGTGAGCAGTAACACGAGGTTCGAAGTTTGTATCATGGACGAAATCCCAAGATCCGCCAAATCGCTAAATTAACTTAACAAACTTCCTATTACCCGAGTTCTACAAAGGATATTGTATCAGCTTGGGAATCCTAATCAAGATTTTTTCGATGAGTTGGTAGCTTAAGAGGGTGAGCCGTGATAGGAGCAAAACTTAAAAACTCGTGCTTTTATATTAACAACGGCAGCTTTTTAGTTCGTAGCAAGTAATTCTTTAATATATATAATTCATTTTTAATATATATACTTATATATATATATACTTATATATATATACATGTATTTATGTTTTTATTTAAGTATATAAAAATATAAGCATTTACATTATTTATAAGTAGTAAAAGCATATATTTTTTATATATATACTTATATATATGTATATAATTTTTAATAAGTTTGTTTCGTATAACCCGACTAAGTAAATATATATATTTACTATTAAATTTTAGTTTTACTTAGTTAATTAATTAAATAGCTTAAGGATTTATTAATATAAGATTATAATAGTTATAACTTCGTTTATAACTTTTAATTAAAAGTTATTTTTAAAGGGTTAATAAAATCTTTAAGTTTTTAATTTTTTAAAAGAAAATAAGTTAAGCTAAAAGTAATTAATATATTTTATAATATATTTTAATTATATATTTTTTATTATAATTAATTAAATATTTTATAATAAATAATTTATTATTATTTAAAATATTTTTAATT